>PVJD01004837.1:0-127584 GCA_004026545.1 Mormoops blainvillei | reverse complement strand
GTTGTAGTGGGGCTAAATAATGGCCCCCAGATATGTCCAGGTCAAAATCCCTGGAATGTGTGAAAGCTACCTTATGCGCTAAAGAGAATTTGTAGATGGCATTAAATTCATGATTTTGAGATGGAGAGGGTTTCCTGAATTAGCCAGGTGGGCCCTAAATGTAACCACAGCCATCTTCCGAAGAGGGAGACTTGACTCCAGAAGAAGCTGGAGTCATGTGAGGAAGAGGCCACAAGCCAAGGCATGCAGGTGGCCTCCAGAAGCCAGGAGAGGCAAGGAATTGGTTGCTCTGCGAGGAGAACTGGGGCTCCAGAAGGAACCAGCTCTGAGGATGCCTTGATTTCAGTCCAGTGAAATTGTTTTGGACTTCTGGCCTCTTATTGCTGTAAGAGAATACATTTGTGCTGTTTTAAGATGCACTTTTTAACAGCAGCCATAGGGTACTAATACAAACGGTAACAGCCAGTGCTGTCAGGGAAGAAAGACCACTACGGCGACCTGACCTGATGGTGGGCGAGTTGCGTTTGGTGTTGGCGTCTTTCTCTGTAAAATCAGGGGCTGGGTCTCCGGCTCTTTGGCCTGTATGGGGGCGGGGGGCGCCAGCACTCTCTCATCAGCCTCTGCAACTGCTATGGGGAGACAAATGTTTCTCCTGAGCCACCAGTGCTGCGCTGGTGGGGACAGCAAATGGCCAAAAGATCATTTGTGGCCACTGTGCAGCCTGGGAAGCTGAGAGCAGGCCTGGGGTTCTCTTGCTCCCTCGGGCGACTGCCACAGGCCTCTGGTTCTCTCTGGCCTCGGTTTTTGCATTCTTGGTGCGTCCCTGCCCTACTACATCCCTGCCCTCCTGCTCACCAGTCCCTTCCAGCCCTGGCCGGCCTCTCCAGCCACTGTGACTGGGCCGCGCTGGTCTGCTCCAGCTTCCTCGTTTGCTCTGGAGACCAGGGACCAAGGTCCACACCTGGGCAGCTGGGCCCAGCACACAGCTGCTCGTCATCTTACCTTTCCCCTAAATTCTAACCCGATCAGACCGGTGAGATCAGGCAGCCCAGCCAGGAGGCGAGGTTGGGAACGTGGCCTCAGAGTCAACCAAGCTGATTTGAATCTCGGCTCAACGTTCACCCTGTATGAACCTGGATGAGCCCTTCCCCTGTGAGCTAATGAGGTACCAAGCCCATCTTGCTCGTGAGGAAACTGAGGCTCAGAGAGACATGAGATTTGCCCAAGATCCAACTGCCAAGGTGCCAGGATCGATTCAAGCACAGGCCTGCCCCTCTGGTTCTTTGCGGCCCCCCAGCCTGGGAGAGCAGCCAGGTGCCCCTCCGTGAAGGCCCCCAGTAGTGGATCGCGGCGCTGTTCTAGCCCTGGTGCAGCCCACCTTGTCTTCACCCTGAGGTGTGCAGCACACGGGGGCGTCCACTGACCCGCGTTTGAGGGCCTTGCTCACGGTGAAGTCCTAGGCGAGTCCCTTCCCCTCCCGGAGCCTCGGTTTCCCCACCTGTAAAACGGGGCCGTGGTGGCAGAATTGCCTCCTAGGACTGCTATGGGCAAGCAGAGTCCTGTGTGGGCAGCACCCCAGCTGGGACTCCAGAAATGTTGCTCCCGGGATTTAGAGGTGATCTGTGATCTCCCACTTCAGGAAGGAGGCTGAAGACTCCCTCCCTACAGCACAAGTGGCTTCCCCACCCCCATGCTGCTCTCTGGGGTGGATTTCCCCACAGATGCCAGCGATCTCAGGGCCGCATGAAGCTCCTTTCTGGGAGGCTGGACGGGGAAAGCATTTCAGTGGAAATTACTGTGTCTGTTTGGAATCCTGGAAGGGGAGGGGACCTGGGAAACGAAACCGCTTATGAACGACCAGCCATTTCCAAAGTCTTCTTGACTCCGGCAGCCCTTCCAGGCAGATCTGGAGGTCAGGATCTGCACTGTGGCTCCCTGGGCTCAGATCAGGGGTCAGCAGGGCAGCGTTCCTTCTGGACGCTCGAGGGTCGCAGCTGCTCCCGGCCTTTGCCAGCTCTGTGAGGCGCCTGCGTTCCTGAACTTGGGGCCCCTTCCTCTGTCTTCAAAGCCAGTGACCTTGGGCAGATTTCCTTGCACCACCTCTCTGGGCTCTCTATCCGCCTCCCTCTCCCACACTGCCAAAAATCTAGGGATTATTTGAATAATAATTCAAATAATTGAAATAAATAAATGAAATAGGGCTCATCTCCCTATGTTAAGGTCAGCCAATTGGCAACCTTAATTCCATCTGCAGCCTTAATCCCCTTGGCCACGTCACCTAACTCACAGGTTCTTGGGATCAGGACCCGGATACCCGCAGGAGGGGGCATGATTCTGCCTACGACACCATGAAACGTTTGGGCGGGTTGCGTTCAACTAGGAAGTATTCATTAAGCACTGAGTGGATGACTGGCGCCTGCTGGGAACAGCAGTGAAGAGAGTTTACAAATACCCCGCTCTCAGGGAGGAAACAGACGATAAACCAAGGAACGAGAACCAGCAGTAGAACTGATAGTGAAACGTGCTACCGAGAAAATGAAGGGCTGGGTTGTGTGGGGGGCAGGCGAGGAGACGCCAGAAGGGTGGACAGTAGGAAGGCGGGCTGGGTAGGAAGGCGAGCTGGGGGCGTCGGCCTCCCGGCAGCACCTCCCAAGGTTAACGCCTGTGCCGGAGAAGCCCCTCTGCCAGCGTGATGGGACTGAGCACCTGGGAGGAACCCAGGCCACCATCCCAAGGGGAAGACTGGACAGGAAGAGAGAGGCTGGTGGGTGGGGCGGGGGGAACACCAGTTTGCCGAGACCCAGTGGCCAGGAAATGATCTGTGCTGGTGACCCTGACCACAAACAAGGAAGGCAAATTACATGTTAATTTCCCATGGCTGACAGCTCCACCTACTCGGGGGGCCTGAAACAGCAGAAAGCCCTCTTCTGGTTCAGGAGGCTGGAAGTCGAAATCCAGGTGTCGGTGGCTTGGTTCCTTCTGGAGGGCCTGAGGGAGAAGCTGTTCTCACCTCTCCTGTCCGTTCAGGTGGCTGCCAGCATGTAACCCGTGGCAGTTCTGGAAGATGCAGCGCTCCAGCCTTGGGCTGTCATCACACGGCATTCTCCACGTCTCTGCTGAGTGACTATCCAAGCTGCCTTCTTCTAGGACACCAGCCATTGCCATATCATCTAATCTGGTATGACCTTATCGTAACTGGACTACATCTACAAAACCCTATTTCCAAACAAAGCAACGTTCTGAGGTTCCCAGTGGACACAAATTTGGGGGGACACACTACTCAACCCCATGCAAGTGCTATGTGCCAGCTTCACCCATTGGGCACACTTCTGTGCCTCCCTCCAGCCTCTGAATGCCAGAGCTCTGGGCGGGTTCCCCAAGCTGCGTTATACTGTCCCCAACCCGCGGCACCCAGAGCTCCCAGGGGATCAGAGTGTGGATCATTACTTAGGGAACATTTTATTGGGTAGTTTGGGCATCGGGCACTATGTTAGGGTTGCAAACACAGCCCTGGGGTGACAAGCAGAAAGCAAATAAAGCCAGGAGGAGCCCTTCAACATCTCTTAGAGGGGCAGGAACCAACTGGGAGGGACAGCCAGCGGGGTGAGGCCCAGTGGCCACTCCAAGCAGGAGGGAGCAGCCAGCTCTCCCGGAGAGGGGCACCACCCAACTCAGCAATCAGAGGGCACAGCGGCCTGGGGAGAGCACCCCAAACCCAACGAACACACATTCGACAGTGTCTCAGAGAAACCCAGGGTGGGGGGGGCCTTTCTTGTCTTCTGTGGTGAGAAAATTGGATTTCTTTTCTAACACGTAAACACCGCGTACCACCGAAGTCGAGATCAGAAAAATCACGTCTCCATCGTCAGCTTTGAAACAACTTTATTAGAAGGCTGTTTTAAATGACAACTTCCAATTCTTTCTTAATTTGCTTTACCACCAATTCCAGTTTTAAGTATATTTATATATAATGATAAATTTTGCATTGATCTTTGCATCCTATTGAAATTGTCCTCATCGGGCCATTCTGGTGGAATGGAAAGTGCAACTGCGCAGCCGCAGGTTGCCCGGCATTACTGAGCAGGGCAGCAGGTGCGGGGAAGCGGGGAGGGAGAAGCCCGCCTCACCGGCAGGGAGGGAAGCTGGCCACCCTCTCCTCCGACCCTCATCTCAAACTCACAGTGATAGGCGCCTCGCTGCCCTGACACTCAGGAAGGGGGAAATAAGAAATCCTTCTGGTCCGAAAAACGATCTGGACTTCCATCTTCAATGGAATTGAGACTTCTCCCACTCCTCCCACCCCCGATCAAACCCTCAGACCCTAAGGCTTCCTGGGTGCACACCCTGCCCCAACCCGCCCTTCTTCTGTCGTGTGGGCAGTGGCCGAATGTCGCTCCCACAGCCTCCCTTTCTTTCCTCGCCCCACCTCTCAGGTGTTGGGAAGGTACAATCAACCATGAACATAAATATGAATAAAAAATGAACTTGAAAATGACAGGCTATTAATTAAACAAATCTATAAAAATAGTTAGGACATAACTCTGTTCAAATAAATATGAAATAAATAGGCTCCAAGCAGTGTGATACGGTGCATCAGTGGAATGTGAGGCTGGTCCCACTTTGCCCCAATTGGGATTGGACATAAATCCCTAGGGGAGTCAGAAACAGACTCTAATGCTGTCAGCCAAGCTTTCTACTTGCTTTGTCTTCCCTCTGGAAGCACAAAACTTGCACATGTGTCCAGTTTGTCATTCTGAACAGAACCCCTTTCTCGACAATACATAATTAAGGCCATTAACCCCTTTCCCTTCTCTCACCACGGCACGTAGACACGGGGCAGAAACCGGCCTTCCCACTACAACACCATGCCCCACTGCCTTCATGCCACCGTGGGGAAAGTTCGGTCTGAGCCAGTGCCAGCCCTGTAACAGTCCGGGGCAAGCTCAGAGCACCAGGAGACGCCCAGCAGCACAGGGCAGAAGCCTCTGGGTTTCAGGACCAGCAGACGCCTCCTGGGAAGCCATGCGCCTGGGCACCAGGCAGCCAATGGCAGGGCTGGGCCTTGCCCCTGCATGCACACGCACATCGGCGCCCAGGTGAGGGTGAGCACGCAGCCAGACTCCTCCCTCTCCCCTGCGCAACCTAGACAGGCGATGCCGTACACTGGGGAGTCAGGGTGGTGAGGTCGGGTGGAAGCACCTTTCCCCTTTCACGGACTGAGGGGAGAGGAGTGAGGCGCGTGGTGGGAGCGGGCTGGTGGCCCCCTCCTACCACATGAAAACAGCAGTGAGGAAGAAGCAAAGTGGGCATGGCGAAGATGCCCAGCAGGCCAGAGGGCAAGAACCGTGGCCGATGGTCTGGGTAGGAGGAAAAGATGGAAGAACTAAGCTGGCCTCCAAGCCCTGCTGTTTGGCAGGCACCGCAGGAAACCTCCTGCCCCTACCGCACATAAGCCTGTGTCCTACTGACCCCTGGGCCCCAGGAATACCTACGGGTCTTCCCTGGAACGGGCACGAGAGTTGGCCACGGTCAGCAGGACAACCCAGGGGGCCTGCCAGCACCCCCTCCCCCCACCCTTGCGGGTGTGTCCCATGGGTTTCACAGCTCGGCTTAAGTCAGCTTGGTGTTGGCACATTCACAGAATGAGATGGCTACACATCCTGGGGCTGCAGGCCCGGGATCCGCGAGTCCGTCGGGCGGTGGGGGGGCGGGCCTCCCTCCCGTCACCGAGACTGCACGCCCAGCGTGATCTTCAGGTTCTCGTACACCACATAGCTGATGCTCACGGCTGGGATCACCTTCATGAAGTTGGGCGCCAGCCCCCGGTACAGGCCGAAGGCTCCCTCGGTCCGCAGGATCTGTCTGAAGAGGCTGCTCATGGTCACCTCCGGCGCGCCCTCGAGGGAGGCTGCAGGCGGAGAGGTCGCCGTCAGAGGCCTTTCACCAGCCCCTCCCTGGATCCCAACCTGCCCAGGGAGATGGGCCCCTGGGGACTGGCCTAGGACCAGCCTTACCTTGGGCCTGCATCCGGGTCCTGACCAGAGCCAGCGGGTAGCTGGCCAGCTGGCCACAGGTGCTGGATATGGTGCCACAGGCCAGGAGCACGAACACTCCAGGGTCTGCACTGTTCACTGCGTAGCGCTGCAGCCAGGCATTCTTGAGTGTCTGCAAGGGGCAAGGGTGCAGGGATGAGCCCAAGTGCTTGGGAGCCTCCGGGGCGGGGGCTTGTGAGGCAGTGAGAGGCTGGGAGGCGGGGCAGGGTGGGGTGTGGGGGGACCACACAGCTATTGGATCCCCATCACGTGGGATCTGTGAAGCCACTGTAACCCGATTCTCTTGGCCTGGGCTGGTTGAGCTCCTGGCCCGCCCGCCCGTTGTTTCTGCTATTGCTAGGGCTTCCTAGGTAGGGCAGGAAATGGAGACTGAGGCAGGGGCAGGACCGCCTCCCCTCCACCCCCCAGCCTGACTTCTGTTGTCTGGAGGCTGCTGGGGGCCCAGTGAGCCCCCAGGGCATCATGCTCTGGAGATCTGCCTGCCAAGCCCCTAAGGGGCAGAACTTGGGGGCGGCCGGGGCAGGAGACCCTTGTAATGAGCAGATGGGTCTGAAGGAGACACTCTTTGGTGCTGGTTCCTTGTCCCAGCCATTGCTAGCGGTCTACCAGGCAGGAAGATAACAGGCAGGGATGTGGTGAGGAGGGGGTTTCTGAATCTCTCCTACCAGTTCAAGGGGCCTGAGCCTTTCAGGGCCTCACCTCGTAGACGGCTAGGTCGATCCCAGCGTAGGGGATGATCCCCAGCATGTTGGGAACGTAGCCTTTGTAGAAGGCGGCCATCCCCTCCCTGGCCAGGATCTTCCTGGCACAGTCCAGCATGCCTGAGTACTGGCCTGTCTTGCGTAGGGCCATCCGGGTCTTCAGAACCTGCAGAAGCCAACCACAGCGACAGAAGTGTGAGCACGGCCCAACCCTCTCCCTCAAGCCCACACGCACTGGCCAGACCTCGGTGGCCCCTCACCTCCATTGGGTAGATGCTGCTCTGAGCGATGGCCCCTGCCAAGGATCCTGCCACAAGTCTCTCGTGAATCCTCAGAGTCTCCTGGTCACTCCCAACAAGACGTTTGATCTACAACAAGGAACAAACAAATTGATGCACCCCAGAGACCAATGCACCCGCCCCTGGCCCATTTGATACTTCCCAGGAATGGAAGGAACTGGGGCTCACAGTGGAAATGGCAGCAGAGCCGGGGTCACGCGCAAGCCTCCCGCGCCCCACCTCGCCCTGCTGCTCCTCAGGTACGATGACTGACTCCAGGTTCTGGGGCATCAGCAGGGCAGAGACCCAGCCCAGGGGAAGCCCAGCAGGTGGCTGCCAATCAACAACTCTCCTTGGGGAGCCGGGTCCTCACCTGCTCATAGGCCATGAATTTGATGGCCGACTCAGGGGCAATTTTGAGGACATTGATGCCATTGCCCCGCCAGAGTGACCTGGCCCCTCCCTCTCGGATCATCTGGGTGAAACCGCCCACGATGCACATGTTGTTGCTGCGGGAGGCATGGACCTGAGGAGGGAAAGACAAGTGGTCAGAAAGGACTCAGCGGCCACAGGGCTGCCACTGTCCTGCAAAGAGCCTTTTCTCACTGGCCGGCCACCAAGGCTGACAGGCAGGCTCTGCCCTCTCGTACTGCTGTGAGACTCAAACATGGCTACTCTAGGTCCAGCTAGACCTCGCCACACACCCACTGTGTTCCAACATTGTGCGAAACACCTCCACAATGAGTACTTTGTAAAATTTTAAAAATCGAGCTTTTCATTTTTGAAAAATTACAAATATGCACGACAGTACAGAGTTACACAATGAGCACCCATGAGCCACGATCGGCTTCCACGATCACGGCACCAGAGCCGAGCTGTGCCCCGTGCTGCCCCGCCCCCACTGGGTTGCTTTATAGTACAAGGCAGGATGGTGTCATTTCAGCAAGCAAAATGCTTTTAATATCTACGGCATCCCTGAGAAGTTGGTGACGAAGACAAACTGACAGGGTGGTGCTGTGTTACAAGCCCTCCTGGCTCAGCAGAATGAAGTCCTGGGGGTCAAGTGGCGCCCAAGCTCACACAGCTGTGCCGTGGGGGGGGGCTCAGATTTCAGGCCTAGAGCTCTTCTCCCTGAACCGCTCCACTTCCAAGAGATGGCCACATTATCCTCAACAGCCTTCGAACCAAGGCAGGCCCGGGAGCGCAAAGGGGGAAGGGAAAGGATGACGTCTTTTCTGAGCAGGAAAGTGCCAGAACAAGCTAGGGGACAAGGGGCAACTGGGCACTGTCCAGAAGGTGCTGAAGTCCAGCAGCGCACGCTCATGCAGGGTGATTTTGCAACCCCACCCCTGACGTTGGCCTAGCTTATCTCTGTCCTGTGGACGTGGAGTCAAGGCATCTGGCCATGACGGTGGTGTCTGGGCCAGGTCAGCATGTGCTCACACCTTCCCGTGTGTGAGGGAAGTGCACACAGTAAGGCTCCTGCCACACCCTGTTCTCACCAGCTTCACTTGTCTACACTCCATCCCTGTAATGTGACCCCTGACTTAAGGGCCTCAGATAAAATTAGACCAGCTACGTGCAAAAGGTGACCTAGGCCTGGACCAACAATTGCCCTTGTCCAAGCAATAATTCCAACCCCATGTATTGGGATAGAAAAATATGGGCCCAAAGCAGGACCTTAGACAAGGGCGGGAGACCAGCCCACCGAAGAACCCCGGGGTGGAAGCCAGGCGGTTCAGGGCCTGTTTTCCCACCTACCTGCATGAGCACTTTGAGTCTGTCCAGGGGGGCTGTGCAGGTTCTGGATACGGCCCCGGCCCCACCTCCGGCCACTAGGTGTCTCCACCACATCCCCGTCTGCCTCTCCTCCACTGTGAACTCATCAGGGACTGTCAGATTCTCACCCACATCAAAGATCTGCAAGGAAGACCAACAAGGATCAAACAAACAGGCCCTGACGCTTGGGGCAAAGCTCCTGGTGGACAGCTAAGTCCATAAGGTTCCACCGTCTAGAATGGGTGACACCCCAAGAAGCCACCCGGATGGTGAGAATGCCCCAAGAACTGTGGGTGGGGAAACTGATGCACCTCCCCCCTCACGCTGTGAAGGCGGCAACGCTCCCTGGTCCCTGTCTGTGGCCTCGGAGAGGCCCAGGTGCGGAATGTGAGAGCGCGGCGGGAGGAAAACAGTCACCAAACCCCAAAGACATCCTGTCTATTGCTGTCAGGGAGCTCCTGCAAGAACAGCTTACGCAGGCATTTCAGCGGGGGGCCGTCAGGCTGGCAGCACTGAAATGATCAAGCCAGGGGTAAAAATCCTCCTGACACCCAGTGTGTAACCAGATCACACTGGCAGAACATTATGTAAGGCCTCAGCTGTGTATCACCCTCTCTTCGGAGTGGCAGTCTGGCTGGCCAGACAGAGCCAACTCTGCTCTGGCCCTGGGGCTGCAGGCCAGACCCACGGGTCAGCAGTCCACATAATTTCACCCAAGAAAGATGCCAGGTGTCCCCTGAGGGTAAGGCCATGGCCTGGGCACTGCAGGAGACAGACCAGGAGGAGCCCCTCAGGCCCCCCTCCCGGTGCCGACAGCCTGGGTGGATCAAACTAAAATTGAGGGGTGTTCGGCAGAGACCAGCAGGGAGGGGCACACCCCGCGTGAAGGGGGCTTGAGGGCAGGGGAGTCGACATGGCCTCTACCAGTGAGGGTGCCCGATCTGTATTTCTCAGCAACAGCTCTGATGGGGTGAAAAGAGCAGTATGTGTAGGATGCTGGGAACATACTGTGTTGCCATAGAGAGAAACGGCACACAAAATGGGGTGGGGCGGGGGGGAAGAAACCTAACGGTAATAATACCATCTGTTCCCGGGAGAGAGCCCCTCGCCCTGGGAAGACCCATGTTGGCTTTGGGAGGGGCGTTTGCAGTGGGCCCTGAAGAACAGGCGGCCCGTGGGGACAAGAGGGCACCTCCGGCATCGGAACCGTGTGTCTGGGGAATGGTTAAGCTGCTCAGTTGGGCCGGAGTGTGGAAACGGAGGGGGCATATGGAGGGCTCTGGAGGGCTCTGCAGGGCTGGCGGGAGAACGGACAGTCTCGCTGTTGAAGGGGAAGCAAGTTGGGACCCCACCCCCTGCCCCACCCCGGGATGGGGACTGATGCTGGGCGACCGGAACCCCTGTGGACGGACAAGGGAGAAACTGCCTTCGGGCGGGGGCGCGGGGCTCACCGTGGAATGCTTCCAGTACAGGATGATCTCGGGGATGTTTTCCACGGGATGCAGAAGGTGGTAGTCTCTCCACTCGTTCCAGTCGATGGTCATCGTGCCATTTTTATCCATGCTACAAGAGGAACGCACGGTTGCCCACATGTAAACAGGCCCCGGCCGCCAGCCGCACGGGTGAGCCAAGGGCAGGCCTGTGGCCGCCGAGGGTGCCTCTGCCCCGAGGGGAGAAGGCAAGGTGGCTCCACACCTTACTCTGCACACAAATGGCATAAAATGGCCCACAAGAACCCCATTCTGATCGAGCACAGAGGTGAAGGAGGGAGGTGGTCACCAGGGTGACAACGGATACTTACTAGGTGACAGGGCCCCAGAAGTGGCCTGTCCGTATTCTGACAGACAGACAAAGGAGGAGGCAGAGGAGAGAGGAGAAACAACACAAATAAGTGCCCTGAGCAGATGTTAGTGACACAGCACAGCACGAGGGCGCGCCCCGCGGCAGCAGGGGCGGAGGCCCGGGAGGTTGCTGTCCCTGACCAGCTGGCCTTGGGTCGCAGTGGTACAGAGAGGCTCGGCCACACGAGGAAGCCGCTTCTAGGGCTATTCTGTGTGACTGCCCCACACTGCAACAGCTACGCTATCCCCCAGGGCCACCGTGCCCCTTCGACCTGCCTTTCGGGGCGCACGCCTGGTTACAGGACTAAGTCCACCTTAAGTGGAGGGCTGCCACGTGAGCCCCCCTCCCCCTCACTCGAGGCAAAGAATGGTGTTCGTTCCCTGCTCACCTTTCACCTACTTGAACCCCCCGCCCCCCCCCACTACTCTTTTCTCTTTCAGGGTCACTGGTGACCAGGCACACTTCCAGGTGATTAGTGATTCTTCAAGTGAGAGCTGACCTCGAACCTGGGGAGGGGTTACTTATCCATCTCTCCAAACCGTGCCTCCGAAGCCAAAGTGAAGAGAACAGGGTCAACAATACAGAGAATGACACACCAGAGTTAGTGCAAGAACGTTTCTCTCATCACACTTGTTTCGTTACACCAGTTATGGAGATGGGGTAAGCACGCACCTCTTGAGAATCTTTTCTGCCTGCTGTTCGGATATCTTGACGCCCAGGTCCCGCAGGGACTGCATGATCTCCTGAGCGTCGATGCGCCCTGCAACGACAGAGGCTGTGAGCTGGGAGCCGGGCCCAGGGAGCGCCCAGGCCGGGCCAGCCATCGGCTCTGGAGGTAGCACTCACCATCATTCTTTTTGTCCAAACTCTTGAACACCAGCCTCAGTTTCTTCTCATGATCTTGGAGATAATGGACGAACTCTTCAAAGTCTAGCTGCCCATCGAGGTCTTTATCGCCAGCTTGTACAATTTTCTATGAAACAAAAGTAAGGATTTTGTCCTTTAGCTCACGCATTTAGCTTGTCCCTTGTGGCGCCCTGTTCCCAGGAAACAACTGTGCTAACCCGTGAACAGAGGAGGCCCTAATGACCCAAGAGGCTTCCCTGCTCTAGTCCCTGAGCCACCTTTTAGATCCCCAAGGGCTGGCCGGAACCCAGGCATGAGCCCCGCTTGCTTCCCTCACAAGCTAAGAGAAAAAGGTACCCCCCACCCCCCCGCCGGAGCCCTTAGGCAGAGGCCAGCAGCGCAGGCTTGGGTTTTCATTCCAAGCGTTCTAAAGACCAGCGGGTTGCCCCGCCAGGGTCAGCTGCTTAGCTCCCCTGCAGTGCTATCCCTGGCGCCGGGCCTCAGCCCACATGCTCTCTGCCCGAGTGTGCGGATTGCCCTGGAGCTCCAGATCCCACCAGGGAATTCCACAGCTTGCTCCTTTTATCCCTGCAAGTGGCGGTGGCCCAAGAACAGTCCGGTGGCCAGGGTGAAGGTATGCCGGCAGAGCTGGCCCCTGCCAATGCCTGCTCGGCTGAAATACAGCCAGAGAGAACTCGAGGCTGGAGAAGCAGTAAGAGCCATGGGGAGCTATTTTGGGGCATGTGCTTGGTGGCACTGCCAGTCTCTGATCTCGAGGGAGCCTGATGATATAACCAACCTCAGCTCCCTCAACCAGGCACTGAACAGCAGGGGAGGTCTACTTAGGTTAGTGACCCAAGAGCCTCGAAGAGACTCTGTGGTTCTAGGTTCTAAGCCACGGGTCCTGCTGAATGCACTGCCGCCCCCTGAATCCTCACAGCTCTAGGAAGCAGACACTCTCACTTGCCCCATTTTACAGAGAAGGAAACAGAAGCGTGGAGACGTTAAGTCACTTATCCTAGGCCACGTGGCTAGGGAAATGGTGGGCGGGGTTCGAGCCAGGCTTGTTGGACTCCTAGGCCACCTCCCTAGAGATCCTGCTGCCACCCAAAAGATTAATCTCAAGAAGGTGGGGGACAGACATGAGTCACTCCAACCCAGCAACACCCCCAAAATAGGAACAAAACTCTCCTAAGGAAGACAGTCACAATCTTGCTGTGTGGACCAGTTCTCCCGGTGAGAATCCATTCACTATCTACAAACCAATATGCGTTTCAAAGTCTTTTGACCAGTGGGTTTGGAAACGGACAGACCAGCGACTCTCCGAGGATTTAGTCAGTCACTCTCTGCACCACCTCATTGCACTCTGCGATTGCTCAGCCAAGGGCGTAAGGAGGGGCCTGGGCAGACACCATGTCACCTAACAGGATCCTAAGAACAATGCAGTGGGTGCGGCTGGAATGTGAGACCAATGCTGGTATTTTATCTACTATGTGAAGTTACGTTAACTTCCTGAGACATTTGTGCTCTAGATTTAAGGCAGGAGCGGAAACAGACTCTCCGCGGTGTTTAGGGAGGAGCTGAAGAGTAGGAACGAAGCTTTTTGGTATCCGGCTGCTCTGCCACCAACGCGAACCATACGCCTTATTGGGGTGGGTGCCCTGGGACACAGGCGAGCTCAGGGCAGCTGATTTCAAAATCATTTCCAACTCCTTGCCTCTGCTTCGGAGCGACTGGGCCTATTTCTATTTCCTTCCCGGGATACGTAAATCACATCGCCTGCACACCATCTGGCCTCTGCCACCGTGAACGCTGGGGGACAGCACGGAACTGGATTAACAGGGAAGCTGGGGTAGCTACCCTTCAGGAGGCAAGCGGCCTCCGCAGCCTGTAGCTGTTTGCCCATCTTTAAAACGGTAATGATTTCTGCTTCCTCCCCGCTCCAAAGGGGCATCTGGGAGGTGCCCCTCACCTCGCACACTGGTTCGTTTCACCCAGGGCACAGCCAGGCCAGCTCCAGCCTCTTCCCCTGCTGTGTCCTCCTCGCCTTCTCCCTCCAGCTCAGAGAAACACCCCACAGGAGCTGGAATGTACCCTCTTCTCAGGAAGCCCCCTCCCACCCTCAACAAGAAAATTCCTTTCCATCTCTCCTACAGTTGCCTTCCCTGTAAGTCAAGCATCCCTCGGAAGTCACATGCGAGGCAGTCATTCCCATGAAGCAGCCCTTTCACCACGACAACTGGGGAAAAAACGCTCCCATTTCCCAGCTGTCCCCCTACCAGCACTCATCCGTTCACTCAACCAACACCGATGAAATGCCCACCGCCTGTCTGGGCCTGGCCTGGTCCCATACACACCTGCTTCCACTGGCGGAAGGTGGAGAACTCCTGGGAGGGTATAAAGACACTGAGTTTGAAGATGGACTTCAGCTCGGAGGGAAGCCCCTTGGACTCGAAGTACTGGAATTCGGTCTGGGCCTCCCCGATGAGCGGCACGTACAGACACAGGCAGAGCATGCCGGCGGCCTGGGCAGCTCTGACGGCGCGGCGCGGAGAATGGGGAATGCCGCCGGCCGGCAAGCTGCGCAAGATATGCCGGGGCACAGCTGTCATTGGCTGCTCAGGCCCCGCCCTTTCAAGAAAAAAAAAAGGGCCACTCGAAGTCCCGCCAACAGCCAATGAGCACAAAGGCCTAGATTGCTCAAGAGACAGACGTAAAGATCAGGGCTGCCGTCACGCTCCAGCCCCTGCCGGAGTTAACCCTTCCCAGGCAGGCAGAGCTTTCTGCCTCCCTCGGCACCCTGTCCAAACAAACCTTCGCCCTCGGGCTGCCGACCCTGCCAAATGAACAAAGAGCCTTCAGCCTATTTCTCCACAAGGTCCCCAAATACGTCACACAATACGGTGGTTTTCTCCCCTTAGTCAGTCATTCCCAAAAGAAAAAGAGGTGGACCTAGAGGCCGAATCAATGTTCACTGACAACGGCCCAGTTTAGCTGTGAGGCCAGAAGCACGGGGTGGGGTGGCGGAGGGCCAGGTCCCCCGCCATCCATGAAGGGGCCACGCCGTCGCCTCCTCATCCGCAGCGAGCTGCCTGCCCCAGCTGGCCGAGCCCCGGGTTCAGGCCGCCTCGGCTCCACGGCCTTCTCCGCACAGCTCCGACCAGCACCAGTGACCCTTCCCAGGCCACTCCACGCGTGAGCCCACCCATTCCCCTGCAGGCTTCCCCGGGGGATCCCACAGCACTGAGAAGCTGACCTGACGGAGACAGGATGAGGACACTTTAGGCTAAAAGGTCGTTGTGCTGAGGGACATCCCAGCAGCATCAACCTGGGGTCCGCCAGGGCCTCACTAAGACCCACAGAGGTAGCGTTTGGAGGCTACGTTCCCTCTGAACACTTGCCGGTTCAGTGTAATTGTAGCCGAGAGCTGAGCTGTTCAACATGGACGTGGTGAAGCTTTAAATGAAATGAAATGAAAAAAAATTCAGTTCCTTGGTGGCATAGCCACAGCTCAAGTGCTCCACAGACGCAGGCACTCACTTGGCACGTCTACCATGAAAGCTCTAGAACGCCCCTTTGAGGTCAGGATGAGAGAAAATCTCAGGTCCTGGAAAGTCACGATCTGATCCTCATTTCAGGGCGATCCTCTGCGGATGAGCCTACATCTACCTCATTCCCTCCCCACAGAAAGTGTCAGAGATTCGTGCTGCGGAGGACGAGAGCACGTCAGAGAGACGAAAAGGAAGTCGGCCTAGCTTGTTCCTGCTCCAACGCACCACTTCCTAACATAGCCCGACTCGCACTAGCAGGAGGGGTAAAAGCGGCTGGCTGTCCTGTAGGGATCCACCACAGTACAAGGAATGTCTTGCAGTGCTCAAAAGCTTTTTGTGAAGAGCTTGAAAAAACGGTTTTAAAAATAAGCTGATGAAAGCTTACGCGGTATAGCATAAGGCGGATTTTATGAACTTCTGTGACATTTCCGCCTTTCTAAAAGAGAGCTGATGATGAGTCTATATAAACAGACCTTGGGCTTCCCTAGGGCGGGTCCAGTGAGCTGTCCAGAGGCAGCTCAAGCAGATTCCCACTTAAACCCCATGATGCTTAAGCTGCCTGATCCAGAATGTTCTGTTTTGGGGCTATTTTTATATCTACGGTTGGGATCCTTGAAGGCAGGAGGCTACTGTTTCAAACGCTGGTACCTCCTGGTGCGGAAGGAGCACTTGCCTTGATCATGGAAGGGTGCTGGACATAAGCAGTTTCTGAATGAATGAATCGGGCCTGGCAGGCCTCTGGGACCCCAATGTCAATATCGTTCACCTCAACAAGAAAACGTATTCTTATTTTTATTTTAAAGGAGCTTCACATTTACAGTAACAGCTGATTTTTAAAATGCTGATGTTCCTTCGTTAAATTATTCACATTTGCTTCTGAAACAAACATAAATTACTTAGAGCTGTTGAAGTATCTCATTTCAGTGATGGCTACAGTCATTCCAAACAGCAAATATTTTGCCCAAATAGTCAACTGGAGCTGTTCATTTCTTAATACAGTGTATTTTTCAAATAATTTTGGTTACTGTACCATTGAGTTTTTTTCTTTTTGTATCACTGAGTTTTATGATGTATTTACATGACAAATCTGAGAACAGATTTAAAAACAATACTGAATAAACGGGAAACATATATTCGATATATAAGGAAAAATTATTAAAACACCAATAAGAAGAGCAACTGTTTTCTAGAAAAAGTAGAATGGAACTTCCTTGATTATAACACAGCTCATTACTTTACAGACCAACAGTATCAGGAAACGTTTTCTGAAAAATTCTGCCTGTGCTTGCCAAGGTGTTATTTTTCAATGCCAACATTAATCCGATTCCAATGTTAATTTTTAAAAGGGGTTATAACTTACTGTTATGATGCAGCTGTGATCAAGTCCAACAGAATGTCTTAACTGGACAAACCTAAACTGGTGTATAGATACCCACCCTCCTGAGTTTCACAGTCGAGCAAAACTCCACTTTCATGTAGAAACTGGGGATTCTTCCTTCCCCAGCAAGACAATCTCCAGGCGCCCAGTGTCCAAACTAAATGCTTTATCCTTGGAATTATCCAGGGCCCGGCTCTTGTTACAACAGCCACTTAAAACAGCACCCAGACCTCACATTGCCAGAAGGAGATTTTAGAATTAGCTTCCAAAGAGCTGCGGCCAGGCTGACACTGAGAACTGCGGTAAGCAGTACCTCAAACTGGAAGGCGGCAGGTGTGTGGGAAAGGCATAACCCAAGCAAATTTAAGCTTAGCCTTGGCTAAAAAAAAAAAAAAAAAAAAAAGTTATCTGTGTTGCTGCTTCCGAACACATAAGAAACACAAGTAAGGAAGACTAAAGCATGGCTCTGTTCGTTCCTGACATCTCACACCAGCTCAGGCTCTTCAAGATCCCATGTATCTTGCAGTCTCTCCCCCTCCTCTCATCTACCATTCTTCTCTGCTCTCTAATTCTAATTTTGTGACCCAGATCTATTTTTGTTTCCTCTCCGTAACAATTAGCATTTGGGAACGATGACAGCAACTCTAGATCTCCCTGAATTTAGTGGTATCAGGTTTCATGGACTCTGTACAGTCCCTCCCAGAGCATCTTCTCGTCCTCAAATTGGCCAATGGCACCACAAGCTTTCCTGGTTCTACCACTCTGCATCAGGCCCGCAAAACAGGTGCTTCCTGTAAGTGCCAGAATACGAGTGAGACCAGGGCAGGTTGACTACCTTAGGGAATGTAGCATTAGGTCATAAAGTATTACCCCCTCCTCTGCAATGACTCAGAGCGAGCCAAAATATTACTATATGAAGGAGCCTCGCCAGCATCAGGTAGCTCTAGCCCCACCCACCTGCACAGCTCTCGAGAGCCTCATTTGCTGCTGGGGCCACAGTGTCATTTGACCGTCAGGTTGCCATGACAGCCCGGTTTCCAGTGAAACCTGCCTACACTCGGCAATCACACACACAATAAAATTCTCTGGGCCTCTGAGAAGGTAGCCCCTCAGGATCTGAACGCATGGATGGCGCTGAGGGCAACTCCCACTCCAGACTAAAGGCTTTCTTCTCCAACAGCAGATTAACTGTCAGATGAAGATAAAAGGGAAACTGGAACAGGTCCTAGAAAAAAAAGCTTGCAGGCACCTGACTCATTAGCAGACATATTTAGACAGAGGAAGTGACAGGCACACAAAGTTGTGCAGCTGGGAAACTGAGAAGCCTGAGACCCAACGTGAACTTTTCTTGAAGGCTCCATGTTTGGGGAGCCTCTTCCTGAGAGAAAGGGTGAGGCCGGGCCCCACTGGTCAGTGGTCGCAAACCCCGAAGCCCACCTTCAACAGTAGCTGCGCTGGGAAAGGACACGGGCTGCAGGACCGTTCCTACTATTCCAACACTTACTTTACCTGCTTTCAGTGAGTCCATGCTACCCAGATGTGCTTGCTTTCTTGCTTCAAACCAAACCGACTGACCCATCTCCCTCTTGGGGCTCCCCCCACCCAGCCAGCTGATCCGTCTCCCTTCTCAATCAGTGAAAGGTGTGGGTATCAGGTTCAGCCCCCCCTCAGTCTTGATTCTGCAGGCCAGGAACTAAGCTGTTCAGAACAGAAAGTTCTGACGCGAGGCCACCCTGGGGAAGAGCTGGCAAGAAGGGCGAGTATGAGTCTAGAAAACAGAGCAACTAATCATTCAAATCAAAAGTAGGTGACTTTAGAGGAGAGCTAGCCAACCCCTTAATTCCCTGGCCACAGGGCAAGATGGTCTGCAGATAGAAGTTCCTCACAATAGATTGTGCCACCACCATTTTTGAGCTCATCTAAAATAATCAAAAGGTAGAAAGTGATACCCCTCGGACCACATCTCGAGCCTAATATAGACTCGGAGATCCCTGCCAACCAGGACGAGCTCATGACAGACTAAGGATTCTCCGCGGTGCTCAATCTTCAAAGACAGCAAAAGTTGTTGCATCAACAGTCCCTCCCAATTAGTCAAGGAAAAACGAACATTTATCTCTTAAATGCAGCAATTCAAGTCAACGAACATTTTTTAGGAATTTACAAGGGGACACGGGTAGAATCTCTTTCTCTAGTTGGTTTTTACGCTGAGGAAGAAGAAAAGATTCAACATAAACAAAGCTAAGCAAGTGGACAAGGTCACTCCTACTGCAGGCAGGAGAAATCTCAGCCAGGCGGCCTTTTTGTTCTAACCCTGAAAACTGGGCCGGTCCCACTAAAAACTGCTTTCTTAAGGGAAAATGAGGCAATACAGAGAGAAGTTCCGGACAGCCTAGGGTGAAATCTTGCCCTTATCCCTCCTTAACTGTTTAACCCTGGGCAAATTACTTAAGTTTTCTGCGCCTCGGCACCTTCATCCATGAAATGGGGGTACCCCCACTTACCCTGGCTCTTGCGTAGATCAGGCGAGACAACCCACACTCAGGGCATGGGATGGACGGAAGGCTCTGCCACTCAACAAACCCGCAGACCCAAGAGAGGCAAGGGCTTCTCTGCATCTTGAAACTCAAGCCTCTCCTCTGATCACTCCCTTCCTTCCAGAGCCAAAGGCCCTCTGCCCACCAAGGCAAGGGGTCTGACCTTTGGGAGGCAGGACAGGCCGGCCCTGCCCAGCTCCAGGCGGTTGGCTTCAACTTTGAAAGTCTATTCTGTTGCCCGCTTAGCTCAGTCCTCCCTGAATTACTCAGATACGCTAAGGCATAAGACATACCGTAACTGTTTGTCCCTTACTTTCAAATGGCTTTCCGGGGCCAAACTGACAAATCTAAGGCAAATCTTCTATTGCACTGAACCTCCCTTCTCCAATGGCCACACTGAAGTGGTCACAGTAGGACAGTAAAGCTTTTACAGTGGCCACAGAAAGATTCTGGGCTGAAGATTTCGGTTTCTTCATTGTCCAACTCTTCTTCCCAGCCCCCAACACCAAACTGACTGATTTATAACTCCACTCTTCCTCCCCACACTCCAGTTCTTTTTTCCAGGAAAATGTTCCTAGACCAGTCCCTCAACTAGGAGGTCCTCTGGAGGGTGCCATTACCTTAGGAAACTGCTCTGCAGGTCCGACCACCAGCAAAATGGTGGGTCTCTTTTCCGTGGCCTCAGCCCTGCCGTCCTGTTTCCCCAGAAAGCTTGACATCTGGTCTCCCCGAGCAGAGGCTGGGGTGCCTCTGACTTCGTTATCGCTCCCCTCTCTGGAGCCTTGGCACCCGGCCCTAGGGAAAAAGCTAGACAGAAAATGCCACAGCATCTGCAGCATCACGGCTTTCTCCCAACGTCGCTGACGGTGACTGGTCACTTTTGAGGAGGAATGTGACCACAATACCAAGGGTCGCTGGCTACTCAGCTGCTGGGAGGGCTAGCCTGGGGAGCTGTAAGGCTGGAAGCTCGGCATGCAGGGGCTGTTTCCTGCTCTTTCAAATTTGCTAGCACTGCTGTCGTGCCTGGCCTGAGAAAGAGCTCACTCTCAGAGAGCCCCGCCGAGTGGCTGGCAACAAGCGGAGAGCAGCTGGAGCTTCTTCAATAAAAACTCACTTCTGGAGGTGGATGGTTATCAAATGTTTGGCTTTTTTCAAAAAGGAAAAAAGCAATCGCCCCACAGACCTCTCCCGGAGGCAGAAGCAACTTCGAGCTCCCAATTATTCAACTGTCCTCGCTCAACTAATAAGCATCACACGAGCGAGGACCCGAGCATCCAGTCTGCATTCTCACTGCAGCAGGGCGCGGCCAATCACCTCTGCCGACACTACCAAGTTCATTATCCCAACCAGCAACGTCCCTCCAATCACAGGCAGCGGATTCCCTGCCTGCAGCCCAGCACTTCTGCAGGGAGGTGCCGATGGCAACCTCCCGAGGAGCTTCCGGGCTGACCAAATGCACCCTGTGCTGGCTCATTCGAAGGAGCCCAACTTTCTCATTTCCACCTGGGTTGTTTCTGGGATGACATTCACCAGCAAGAGTCATATGACCAAGAGCACCTGGCAACACTTCCGAAGACACCTAGCAACGTTTTCCCTTGTTCCATGATCCTATTCTCTCCAACCATGTGTAAATACAACGCACGCCATGTCATAGCTACTTCTCCCATGTCTCCCTGTACATGGTGAGCTGCTTGGGGACAGGGACCAAGTGACAGGTACTTCCACCTCTAGAACCCGGAACCAGGCACAGAGTAAATCTGCAGACTAAACCGAGTAAGTGATTATGCATACAAAGGAATTAATCTTTGCTCATTTGTTTCTCATTTTACTAGGAGACAAATTTGCTAGCAGAGCCCAACACCTGCTATCCCTCACAAAGATGACCCTTTGACACCAGTTCATAACCATTATTTTAAAAACACAAACATGAAAAATGTTTAATAAACTGTGTTGGAAGACTACAAGGAACCGGACACCCTCATGTGCTGCTATAAGCGGGTACATCAGTACTACCTCCCTGAAGAGCAAATTAGCCACAGCTGCCAACATTTCAAAAGCACAAACCCTTTGACAGCAATTCCACTGTAAGCAACTTATCCTGTAAATATACTTGCACATGTGAGAAGTTACATATACCCACATATGATATATGTGTGATACATGTATTTGATCGAATATAAGGATGTCTTTTGCAGCCTTGTTTCTAACAGCACAAGCTTGGAAACAACTTCAGGTTCTCTAACAGGGGAGTGGGTCCATAAATTACGGCACATCCACACAAGGGAACCCTGTGCAGCTGTTCAAAAGACTAAGGCAGCTCTATATCTACTTTGTAAAAAATAATATACTAAATGGAGCCACTTCATAATGGAGGTGGGACTGCCACCCCAGAGGACTGCCTTGCAGGTCTCACTCCTCAAACCCTTAGAATGTTAAAACTGGGCAAATCAACCTTTGGACTGGGCCTAAAACAACACTGTATTCCAAACAACCATTTGTTATGACTACCAGGCTGAAAATTAAAGACATCTTTAGAATTAGCTTGTAAGCTTATCTGCAGGTAGAGAAATTCCTTCCTGGACTTATTAGCACCCATAGAAATTCCTTCCTTCTATTCATGTAATTATGCCCCTTCCCTTACTCATACACACCCTTTGCTTTTACCTCCTAATCGGATCATGATTTGGGTTTCTGCCTGCATTAGTGCTTCCTGAACGAGCTGTTTTTTTGGATCTCAAACACTTGTTGCCTCTCACTTTTATTTTTAAGTTAACACGCTAAAGGAATGATTTGAAAGTATCTTGCTAAATGAAAAAAACAAGGTGCAGAAGGGGATAGTATGCTGCCATTTATTTCTAAGCTTGTAGAAGAGCATCGTTGGAAAGACACACTAAAATTGAAGAGGTGGTTTGGGGCAGGGAGGGAACTTGTGGGTTTGAGGAGAGAAAGGCAGATGGGAGATTTACTTTCACTGAACATCCTCATATCATGGGAAACTGAACTGAGGCTGTACACACACATGCATACACACACACAGACAGCAATTATTGAAAAACAAAACAAAAAAACATGACAAGGCACAGCAAGATGGCCAACCTAAGAATGACCTTATCTGAAAGCAGTACTGGCCCTGGCTGGTTTAGCTTAGTGGGTTGAACGCTGCCCTGTGAACCAAAAGGTTGCCAGTTCAATTCCCAGTCAGAGCACACGCCTGGGTTGCCAGACCAAGAGGCAATCAGTTGATGTCTCTCTCCATCTCCTTCTCCCTCTCTAAAAATAAATAAAATCTTAAAGTAAATAAATAAAATAAAAGCAGTTTTGGACATTGATTAAATGCATAGTCTTTGGTGCCAGACCCCAGGTTCTAGTCCTGGCCATGACTTGCTAGCTGTGTGATCTTGGTCAAGTTCCTTTACCTCTCTGTGCAAAATGAGAATAGTAACAGAACCATACTGTTACTTCATAGAATTGGTTAAAGACTGAAGTAGATAATACAGAAAGCTCTTAGAACAACATAAAGAGCACCCAATAACTGAACAAAAAAGGGCTCTGTAATAAACCTGACAAAGTAACCACACAAATGGTCCGAACATAAAAATTCCTAACTGGGGTATGCCACGGCGGGTAGTCACACCCTGGACCTATAGCTTCCTTAGCAGAGATCAGTCTGAAGCTTAAGTGAGTTTTGTCCATTGTTCTTATATACCTGGGATAACACAGTTTTGATATGTCAGAGTAATTTTCTTTTCCAGACCCCTTGGAGACAAACACTGGCACCAGAGCACAGACCACAAACCCCCTCATTGTTACCTTGTTGCCCGCATAGTATCTCTATGTGCTGTAAATGTGGATCATTAACTATCCTGTATCCACCAAAGGGAAAGAAGAATGTGCTTCTCTACCTTGCTTTTTATCCTAGAGAGCTCCCTGCTTTGCTTCCTCCCACCTCCTTAATCTACCCCCAGTGTTTTTGATGTAACCCTCTTTAGGTCTTTGTCTTCAAGTCTAGTGTATAAAATAAGCCACCAAGCAGCAATTCTCCAGAGCATTTTCTCAACGCATTTAACACTTGCTTCCAGGTGTGTCCTCAAAAATCTGGCTCAAATAAATTCTTATCAAACTTTTCTACAGGTTTGAACATTCTTTCATAACTATTAGCTATTCTATTATCATTATCTAGGAAATGACTGTGAGTTCATGCAACTAATTAGTTTTTTGTTTTGTTATTTGTTTTTAAATTGAGCACTGCCCCCAATTATCTTTTATTTGTAGTCTGCCCTTAATCTGGTAATCTTTTCAGTTTTTTCCCCCTTCAATTTATGAATATCTCTGTGTACCCAGGTCACTGGCTCCTTTAACAATGGAAACCCAGAGGGATCGGAAAGCCTAGTCAGCAAGAAGGGGGCTGCTTCACAAATAAGTACTTTTAATACTGTTAAAGAGAAAAATCACAGGTCCAAAATGGTGTCACTCATGCTAAAAGCCCATGATACCAAACCTAGATTTAATACCTGATCTAACTGCAGTTTAAGCCTCTCCCACAAACACAGTTTTAGTTAACCAGTCTGGAACGTTCTGGTCAAGCACCAGTAAGGTATTTTGTCACCTGGGCCCTCTCCATGATGTCCCCCATGGGAAGAAGAGGCGAGAGACAATCTGCATGATAAAACCCTTGCCATCCACCCCTCAAAGAGGATGTGCTGGACTGAAAATTATCCTTTCTTTTCCTTTGTTAATAGTTCCCTTGCCTCCCACTCTTCTTCCTTTAAAAACCTTCCATTTGGGCCCTGGCTGATGTGGCTCAGTGGATTGAGTGCCAGCCTGTGAACCAAAAGGTCAATTACCGGTCAAGGCACAAGCCTGGGTTGCAGGCCAGGTCCCCAGTAGGGGGCGTGTGAGAGGCAATCACACATTGATGTTTCCTCCTTCTTCTCCCTCCCTTCCCCCTCTCTAAAAATAAATAAAAGCTTTAAATTAAAACCTTCCATTTTGTACAGCCCCCTGGAAAACTCTTCTAGTTACCAGATGGGACACTAAATTCCTTAATAAAGTGAATTAGATCTCCAAATTTACTCAGTTGAATTTTTTTTTTTAACAATACTAGGAAGAGCCCACTCAGAGCCAAAAACCCGTACTAAACATGTAATCCTTTCATGAAAATAAATCTTGTTTTTATGCACTGAAAGTCTGGCAAAATGAAGGAGACAGGGATGTCTTGGGCCCCCAGCTACAAACATAAGAGAAACCCCGTGTTTAGTTGGTTACTGGCCTTTAACTTAATGGACTCTTACATACCACAGAACTAAGTTATGAATTCAGGGGGTTCCAGCCAAGACGGAGTTACGGGGACCAATTCACCTTCCTGCCAATAACAATTAAACGTCCAGACAAAATACATGAAATGATGGTTTTCAAGACACTGAACTTCAGGTAACGAAGGACAGTGGCACCTGGGAGAGCTACACACACGAGCTGAGCCCACGACTGCCGCAGCTTTCTGGTCGGGGTTTCCAGGCTACAGTACAGACGGTGGGTACTCAGGCAGAGCCCAGCAGTCCCCACATGTTGAAGAGGTGGGGGGCGGGGCGGGGAGGCCCGGGGCAGCTAGAGTTCACAGGGCCCGGTACTGAACAGGAGGGAGCTGCACACAGAGCAAGTTCTGTAGATCTGCTCGGGCCCCTAAGAGCCATAGCACATGCGTGTGAGAAAATGCCTGACAGTGGGAAAAGAGCCATTCAAAGGCATCATGGCACAAGGACAGTTCCTGTTCCCATAACCAGCCGGAGTGGAAACCCCTCAAAACAGGAAGGTTCAGAAAGGGCACTCAGAGGGTTTAGCCTCAGCAGAGATAAAACTAGCCCCACGCTAAATGCTGTTCTTGCCTAACAAAACTTTAAAGCCGTAAGAGGCTCAAACTGTTTCCAAATAACTGCATCCCAGGAAAAAGTTCGAGAACATTTACAGAAATAAAAAAATACCCAGGAACTTAAAAGATAAGATCCAATAAAAAATTAACAGGAATGCACCTTGGCCGGTGTGGCTCACTTGGTTAGAACATCTTCCCATAAAATGAAAGGTCATGGGTTCAATTCCCGGTCAGGGCACATGAGTACTTGGGTTGCAGGTTTGGGTGCAGTTGGGGTGCATAGAAGAGGTGACCAATTGTTGTTTCTCTTCTCCCTTCCCAGTGGGAAACCATTCCAAATTACGCTGATGAGCTGCCCAGGTATAAGCGCCCCCAGAGCATCACAGGGAATCTGATAAAACAAGGCACAAAGCTCTCCCACGACTTACTCCAGGGCAATGCTCGACATCTCATGGCTACCAGTTTAACTACTTACTACCTATCTTAGAATTATTTTCAGAAGACATGTTGTCAGAGGAACGACTATTAATACTTTTTTTTTTTAATTAAGAAATAAAGCCAGATTTTATTTGACAGAGAGTCGGATTGACTTGAAAGTGAAGACTGGCTGGGCCAATTAGGTTACATGGGGGGCATTTTCCATAAACTGAATGAGTGAAATCTGCAAAACAAAGGTTTTGAGCAAAACCAAAACCAGAATCAAAACTGACAAAAACATTTAAAGCAGATGTTCAATATGCCAGTAATTATATCTCTGCAGCTATTAAACTCATGACACAAATTTTTGGATGTCAACTTGAATACGTTCAAGGAGGTACCTGTTTTCTAAATTCTTTTAGGACAGTTCAGGAACAAGAGTCTGAAGGATCTCTTATAACTGGTATATGGTAGCAATTTATTATTTCAGAGGAGCAGCTGTGGCAGGTAACTATCTCTCCCCTCTGACGTGAGTCAACAGATGCTGTGTGCGGTCCTGCACAGCCCTATGGCAGCTGGGTTTCAGGGTGTAAGATAGGACCATTGAACAGGACCTTCTGCCCGTGACTTGGCCCACGATTAGACAATGACAAGGAGCCAAGCGCTCGTCTCATTTGGCACATGTGAAACCAAGGCATAGAAGAGAATTGCCATGATGATTAAAAAAAAAGAAAGAAAGAAAGAAAAAGTGGCCCCAGCTGGTGTAGCTCAGTGGATTGAGTGTCAGTCTCTGAACCAAAGGGTCGCCGGTTAGATTCACCCTAGTCAGAGCACATGCCTGGGTTGCGGGCCAGGTCCCCAGCAGGGGGCAAGTGAGAGGCAACCACGCATTGATGTTTCTCCCTTTTTCTCCCTCCCTTCCCCTCTGTCTAAAAATACAATCTTTAAAAAATAAAAAGGTGAAATCCCTTTAATCTTCTTTTTGGTTTGTTTCCTTTTATCCCCCCATCATTTATTTTAGAGAGAGGAAAAGTGAGAGAAACATCAACCTGTTGCTCCACTTTATCCATGCACCCATTGGTTCACTCATACATGTGCCCCAACCAGGGACTGAACCTGTGACGTTGGTGCATCAGGATGACACTTTCTGGATAGGCCCTGAAATCCCCTCAGTGTATTTCTGTTTAGGAATTAAAACCAGAAATTCTAGCTTTGGCAGAAACTCCCTGAAGAAAACCTCTGTGAATGTGGAAGAGAAAGAGAAGTATATTACAGAGAAAACAGTCTCTTGGATGGCTTCTGTTTATTCCTCGTGAAAAGCCAGGCCCCATCAAGGTCCCAAGTTCAAGGTCAATGCCTACTAACAAAGGTGTCTTTTTCTTTTATCTAAAAGAAAGTTAGAAGTATACAGAATTAACCTAGCTTTAGCTGAGTTAAGTGCAGGATTTTGAGATGTAACATGTACGCTGAAGTTCTGCAGAAGCAAGAGACCACATAGAAACACAGTATAATTTCTCTTTTTCTGCTCTTGTAGGAGCACGATTCTCCCTCAGATTGCACATGTGCCAAGTATGAGAGGCAGGGGAAGACTATGGTGCTGAGAGTGGCATGTAAACACTCAGTCACCTAAAATGATCAGAAAATTTTCAAACAATCCAAAACTGATCAGTGGGAACCAAACCACTGGGCCACACCCAGCCTGCTTACTGCAGCTACTTTATCATTATTCACTCCGTCCCTTCCCCTATGGGAAAAGGCAAACCGGCAGGCTTATTAAAGGGACACTAAATGTTTTCAGTTTCTTAGAAGTGACTTCAGAATCACACACTAAAACTGAGACGGCCCGAATGAGAGCAAAGAGCTCTCAGCGGCTGCTTGCTCTGTACTCAGGGGACACAGCGGAGGAGGGAGGGACAGGGGTGTGAAACCCACCCAACAGCTGCCTTCAGGGTGTGAAGGGCAGCCTGGAGAAGTCAGTGTAAGAACCACTGGTTTAAACCAAGCCAGCTCTTAGAAAGGATTCAGAAAAGGCTTTCTTTAGCTATCAAACTATTTACCAGATACTTTCTTTACTTCTATAGGTTAAAGAGGCTCTAGCAAAAACAACACACTCAAGATGTGAATAAAAAAAGGAAAAGACGTTTACAGTGTCTATAAATGCATAACTAAGCGGTGCAACAGAGATGTAATTTAACCTCTCCGGCAGCAAAACATGGGGACTGAGCTGGACACCTTGAAAACCTTTCCAGTGCTAACACGCTGCGGAATCAAACTCAATCCCAAGGCGTTAACCAGACATGACAGCAGTGCTTTCCATGCGAGGTGGGGGAAAGGCCAACAGGGTGATGAAGGTGGACACTGTAGCGGGCTGGCTTTAACCAACGGGGCTGTTTGATTGTGTCAGACCTACAGACAAGCATTTAACAGTTCGTGCTCATTCTTGGTGATCTAAACTATCTTCTCTCTGCCCACTTCCACTCCCCACCCCCAACCGCCACTGATGTTTCTGTGGTCTTGGAGAGCTTTCTCACCCGGTGTAAATGGTTGGTTTTTTGTGTTGTAGAGTCACACATCAGACTCCAGTCGAGGGGAGGGTGGACCAGGGGAAAGAAGGCATGAGGCCAGGGGCTGATGGGATGTGGAAAGCTTCACGAAGCAACAACAGGAACAGGAACAGCCACCAGCTCCAGTCTCCCCTTTGACCCCGGGTAATTCAAGCTTCCAGGAAAGCCAAGCCAAGAGTTGAAAGCAGATAAGAAGCTTCTTATGTCCTACCTTTGTTATTCATTTATTTACTTCAAAGGGAGGTACCTCTTTAGCACAACAAAGCCTTTCTTTCTGGTATTGTTTTGGGTCTTTTATATGACTTAGGAAGAGTGTACCCACCATTTCAGTCACTGCTTCCTGAAGCACAGTGCGTTGAGCTAAATTAGGCAGAGTCAAAATCCTGGCTTCTGCTACTGGCTGTGCCTTCGAGTGACCTGGCCCCTAAGACCCAGCCCCACTTCTGCAAAATAGTGCAGTTAGTGAGAGAACCTCCAAGGTTGTAACTAAGCTCTACTTGAAGCTTCCATTTTCACAACTTCGAAGTGAACTCTGTATTTGGGAAAAGACCATCCATGACCCGTTTTCATCCAGTGAAACATTCGGGCCAAAGACACTTACATTTAGAGTGACTACCACTTCAATGAACTTTTAAGAAACCTGCCACCAGGAGGGTTCAATCGTTCTTTCTTTTGACAGACCCTGCCTCAGGTTTACTTCTACAAATAGCGCAGGAGGACACCGACCCCACGCAGGCAGCAGCCCAGGGCTTTCACCAGTCTCTCCGTCCTCACACAAGCAGACAGGCCTCTATGGGGGGACTTCGTGGTGGCCAGGGCAACCTTGGGAGCCTGAGCCAGAGCTGGAGCCTGGGGCTTGGCTGGAGCCTTGCTCTTGGCCTTCGGCTGGCAGAACCTGAGACCCTTGGCTATGCCGGCACGAGCATGTTTCCCAAGCTTGGGGTGGGCGATGTAGGCAAGTCAGTTGAGTTTGCGGCTGCAGCCCTTTGGGATCTTGGGCTTGACCTCCTTGAGTTTTACGAAGACCTTGACGGCCTGGGCACGTGCACTTATGGTCTTGGTGTTGTTGGCTTGCGTCTTCTTCAGGACCTTCTTGTTGGGCTTCTTGACAAAGTGCATGTTCCTCAGGAACTTGGGGTCTACCTCCTGAAGAGATTCGTATCTTTGTGATTGGGGTTTCTTGATGCCAATTCTGTGCCAATTTTAGGGACTGGTTGTGCGTGGCGTGGTTCCTGGACTTGGCCATTTCTGCACCAAAGCCTGTGGTTCCCAAAGCCTTTTTTGTTTCGTTTTAATTCTCCTAATGTCCATGGGGCCCAGGATCTCTGTAACCTACATTCCTCCTCCCCAAACAGCAGAAGGTCCTCTCAGCTGCAAGGAGACAGCTCTACCTGGGTGCTGTGCACCTTTTGCTGCTACGCACCTTTTGCTGCTGACATCCCCAGACTTTCTACTTCCTTCTTGTTCCATTTTTCACCTGAGCAACCCAGGAAAAATGTAGATGATCATGACCAATTCTGGGCATCTTATTTTCAAAGATTCAATGAAGGAAAAAGTCATACTGTGTTAAACACCTAAGTGTCAGACACTGTACCAGGCTCTGCATTCACTTCATCTAATTTAACCCCCACCACGAACTGATGAAATACCATGTTTCTGATAAGGAAACAGACTTGGAGAGGTCGAGTAACTTGCTCAAGGTCACATGGCTAGCAAGTGGTAGAAACAATATTGGAAATGCAGGTTTATGCCACAAAGCCTGTATTGTACTGTTTTTTAAGTTTTGGGGGTAACATCAGCATCATGGCGGAGTGAGAGGGCTTCAGCGTTTCTCCCCGTAAATTTACAAGTCAGATGACTAGAACTCAGCGAGGATCCCCAGCCCCACACAGAAACATGCCTGAGAGATCCTCGCATCGGGTGGGTGAAGGTAGGTGCACTGGAAAGAGCAGAGGAGGCAGGCTGTGGGGAGGGGCGGGGATAATGGCTGCAGGTGCAGTTCGGTGCCCACTGTGACTCCGGCTAGCACAGAAGCAGGGGAGAAGTCAGGCCGCAGTCCTCACAATATGGCCCGCAGCAGAAGAGGGGCAGAAGCAGTTTCCATGGCGGGATAGGTGTAACCATCGCCAGTCAATTTTAGAACATTCTCATCACCTCAATAAGAAATCCCAAACCTTCACCGGCCTATCTCTCCATTCCCCTCCCTTCCCAAGCCTAGGAAACCAGTAACCTAGTTGGTATCTCCAGCTTTCCATATCCTGGAATTTCAAATAAGTGGATCATATAACATATGGCTTTTTGTGACTGGTTTCTTTCACTCAGTGTACTGTTTCCAAGGAAGATCTGTTCTCTTAATTAACTCCTTCGATACACTGCCTCAGATGGGAGAATATGAAAGGTGTGGACGGCTTATCTTGTGAGAAGTGAATGATTTTTTAAATTTTATTTTATTTATTTATTTTTAGAAAGAGGGGAAGGGAGAGAAAAAGAGGGAGAGAAATAGCAATGTGTGAGAGATACGTTGATCGGTTGCCTCTTACACGCCCCCAAATGGGGACCTGGACTGCAACCCAGGCATGTGCCGACAGGGAATCGAACCGGTGACCTTTTTTCGGTTCGTAGGCCAGCACTCAATCCACTGAGCGACACCAGCCAGGGCAACCAACTGTTTTTATAACAGCACACACTACTGGAAGATAAGGTCGTTTTCAGATACTTAAAGGGCCCTTGGATCACTTTTGGACTTAGGGCAAATGGGAGGCAGACACAAGCAGGTAGACTTCAGTCTGACATGAGAAAGTACTCACAGATGACCCTGACTAAGTCCACAATGGAATGGGCTGGCTGGCTATCTGAGCAGGATGCCCCAGGAGGAATGCTCCCCACACCGGGTAGGAGGCTGGCCAGTGACCACTTCAACCAAATTATTTGGTTCTGCCAAATTCATATTAGCATTGTTTACTGAATTCGACCTGCGGATGTACTCAGCTGGACTAAAAATGAATACCAGCAAAATATTTCTTTCTCTCATTCCCCTGTGGTTTCTGTGAGACCTCAACTATTAATGACTATTCAAGATCAAAGGGCTTCATCTGGCTGAAACCTACTCAGGCTATATTCTTCTTTTTCACCTGGTCTTAGGATCAAGGGATTTGGCCCCACCTTTACAAACAGCAAGTAATTTTTTTACTCTTCCTTTTTAACAAGTCATTTTTAAAAAAGATTTTATTTATTCATTTTCAGAGAGAGGGGAAGGGAGGGAGAAAGAGGGAGAGAAAGATCCTTGTGCAAGAGAAACATCCATCCGTTGCCTCTCGCCTGCCCCCAACTGGAGATTTGGCCCACAACCCAGGGATGTGCCATGACGGGAAACTGAACTGGCGACCTTACGGTTCACAGGCTAGTGCTCAAATCCACTGAGCCACACCAGCCAGGGTGGGAAAAAAAAAAATCATATCTTGGAGATAATTACTTTGAGCTAGGAACCAATACTGCAACAGTATAACATAATCAGTTTACTATATGAACTCCATCCAAGCTGCATATGGCATTTTTCTTTTTCTAATGGGTCATTATATCAAATGACATCTATCCCTTTTCTATTTTAAGACTTCCATTTTAAGACTCTTTTTTCTGTAGACTGTCTTATCTAAGTCCAGCTTCCCACCAAATGGCCCCACATTTAAAAGGTACAGGGTTTAACAGTACTGCCTGATTAAGCAATACCAGCTTGACCTTAATGATCTTCCATTCAATTATTTCAAGTCAACAGAGATTGCCTCATGTGCGCTGCTCAGGTCAAGGAGAAATTGGGGCATGGTGGATTCTCATTCTGACAGGATAATCTCTGGATAATCCTGAAACCTATTTTGGGAAAAACAGCCGTGGTCCTATAAATTGATCTCTCCAAATCTTCCTCTAGTTCTCCCAAAAGCCCGGGTGCGAATGCTCATCACGTACCTTAGAAACAACAGGACAGGTAAAGCGGAGTGGAGCCCAAATCAGAAGTTGGGTCCAGTTCTTTCTCTGGTCTAATTCCTTACTGGTCAAATGAGTTTTGAAGTTGTTTCGTAGTCTTTTTGAACCTCTGTTCCTTCCTCTGTAAAATGGGGTGAAATCCTTGTCTTGCCCATTTCACAAAGTTATTGTGAGGTTTAAATTAGCTGGTGCATATGAGAGTCTCTAAATCAGCAAATCACACCACTTCCTAGAATCCTCACCTGCATTAAACACCTGCCCTTTAGGAGAGCCCCGCAAGCCTCAGCTAAAGGGACAACTGTTGACATCTAACCCAGCTTGCATGCTTCCTATAATTGGCTGCCTGAGTTATAAACTTTGTTTCAAATTTGTTTTAAGACAAAGATTTTGTTTGGTCACATGAAAATGCCTTAAATAGGCAATGCTATAATTAGCTCCAGCTGAAGCCTCATTTCCCACAGTCACTACCGCTGTCGTCATCTTTTTTCTTTCTTTAATAAACCCTTCCCTTCTTTTGTCCCAGGACAGGCTTCTAGCTCACATGTCTTTTACAAAGGAAACTTCCCTGGCTAGCTGCCATCAGTTTCTCTGCCCACTTCCATTTTAAGTCATTTTTCCACAACTGTCCCAATTTCTTTTGGACGGGGTGGGGGGAGGGAAAGGCGGATGCCAAAAACTGCTAGTTCATTTCTAAAGAAAACTTGACCCAACCTGTTGTAAGCTAGCAAGAGGCTTAGATTGTCACATGGTTGGGTTCACCCATCACCCATTGATAAGCACACAGAGCTGATTCCTGAGCAAACCCTAGCATTTCACGCTGGTCCTAAGGGTCACATGAAGCAGCTGCCAAAGTTTGATGATGTATTTTTCAACGTCTGTTCCCATGGCAGATGACCCATTTCTACCCCAAGGGCCCCCCAATTCTCTTTTGGCTTTGCTAGTTCTGCAGAACCGAAGCACTGCAGTTTTGATACTATTTCAACAGGAAGTGGTACTGGGGTTCCTGAGGCAGGGTGCCTTCCTGTTGTCCGGTTATTTACAACAAAGCAAATTCTCTCTCTCCATACTTAAACCATTAGTGAGAAGACTAACTTGTATTCCTCTACAGGTAATAAACAAATAAAATGGATCGTTCCCATTTGCAAAGCTGTATAATAATTTAACTTATTCGAAAGCTGTAAGAGTTACAGAAATACAGTCCATACTAAATCCACGCACCAAAGGAATAAAAAGGAATTGTTTCATAGCATAGAACTTAGGTCAGTCACAGAGTCAAAACATTTTAGAGGCAATGTGACCAAGGGGCTATACAACCTTTGGTTAATCAAAAAGGTTTCTTTCAACACTGGAAAGAAAAACAATAACTTTCTCCTTATTTGCCCTTAGAAATTTACTGCCAAAAAAAAAAAAAAAAAAAGAAAGAGCGGATTAGGATCAATATCAGATGTGCCGTGAATCACAAGAACATTGTGACTCTAGTTGAGGCAGTAAGCATAATATGAACAATGAACACACTCCCACAGCCAGGTGCCCTCCATGTGGCTGGCAGCACATGCCAAGTGGGTAGGTTAGGTTCATACAAGCAGAAAGGTAAACCTGGGCCCACACCTCCCTGAGCCCATAGGGCATAACAGACCCTCTGAATTTAGCCATACTATCTCTCCAAGTGTTTAGTCATCAGATATGTATAGGAAAATATTGAGCTCGCACTGCCATTTTGTGTAAAACTTACGTGTTTTTTTTAACTTGTCTCTAAACCTCTTGGATTTAACCCAATGGTTCTATTTTGCATAGAGTCACCCTTGGTCTTCCCCCTAGGCAGATCCCAAGTGGGTCAAATACCTTTGTGTTAATCCAGGGCACCTTGGACATGAGTTAAAAAGACCTTACGTACACCTACCCACCTGACCAAAAAGTTGGTTTACGGTAACTCTGGCATTTTACCAGATTTTTTCACACTTGGCTGCGATATTCTCTAACTGTTGTACGTGCAAAGGGACCAAACTTAGCAAAGAAAACAGGTTACTAGGTAAAGGACTCAGCAATCCTCCTCCAGGTTGTAAATCAGGCTAAGCCACCAGCAATTGAAATACTCGGGAAAGGGAAGCTAGGGCTACCAAGTCAGATGGGAAAACATACCATACCAGGAGAGAAGGAGGAGAAACGGTCTCTGCCTGAGATTTTTATAAAGAAAAGGCAGCACTTCTCCTTCTGGTAGGCCTGGGGGTGGCCAAAGTCTGTTCCCCCCACGCCCTGGCCAAAAGCCCACACCTGAACAACAGCAGGCTATCCCCTCCAAGGCGTGTGACACTGTCTCTTTTAGGAAGCATTTCCCCTAGGTCCTTTATGACCTGCAACCCTGCCAGGGATCATAATCCCGGCCATGCTTCTGGATAAGCGTGTCAATAGGGATGAGCCTAAACCAGGAGAGCTGTCAGTCCCCACCACCCACACCCGGCACAGATCTGCTTAAAATCCCAGTTCTCATTTTTTCCCCAACTCCCACATGCTTCTGAGAGGAACCAGATCAGGGCCCGGAGGCTGGCACCGAAACCAGAGGGGAAGGGACGGGGACCGCTGGGAGAGGACGCATGAGCCCGTCAATGGTGGGTAGGGGGTGTATAAAGCTTAGTCGGGAGGTGAGGAAACGCTGACCTTTGATACCTAACCTCCTACTCTGGGGAAAGCCGGAGCAGGAAGGGGCTTTTCGTTCATCAGAAGGCTCAGAAGGTGCCCACCTGTGCCCAGGAAGAGCCTTTCCTCCTGGCTCAAGTGCCCACAGAGGTCAAGAAGGAGCTCCACTCCCACCAGCGCATAAGTAGGGTACTCATCTGTCACTCGGGGGTCCCGCCCAGCCCAAGAGGCCGTCCAGCAGACCTGCCACGCTCCAAGAGGCAGCCCAAGAATCTAGGCTCTCCAGACCTGTCACCTGAAGGCCCAGACCTGTCACGTGAACCTCCCCGTAGTCTGGGTCGCGAACAGGGCCCCCCGCCCCACTCGCGCGGACGGTGCGCGCCGCCTACCCGAAGCTCGCCCTCGGTGCGGTGCAGTCCCAGGCGTCGTAGTCCCACGGCCAGGTCGTTGACACACAGGCCGCCGTCGCGGTTGACATCGAGCGTCTGGAAGAGGCTCCACAGGCGCAGCCGGTGGTCCGGGCCGCCGCAGACGGCGCCTCCGCACGGGTCTACAGACGCCGATGACGAGGAGGACGAGGCGGACGAGGCGGCGGCGGCGTCCGGCGGCGAGGAAGCCACGCAGCGGCACAACACACTGCTCACCATCGGGCGTGAGGCAGGGGCGCCGGGCGGCGAAGAGAACGCGGAAGACACGCGGGTGTTCTCAGACGGCGAGCGCGGTTCCGAGAAGCCGGCAAACTGGCGGGAGGGGCCGCTTCCGGGAGCCCCGCCCACAGCCCCGCCTCTGTGGCCACGCCCCTAGGGCTGGCCGCTGGCCAGTCACAGGCCCGGAATTCCACCTGGGGGGGCGGAACCTCCCCAAGGACTGCCCATGTCGTTCTTACGACCCGGATCAATGGAAAGAGCGGGGCGATTCCGGCTTAGCCTGGAGCCGATTCAAACTGAGAGAGGCGGGGATTGGCTGAGACGGGCCCAAGAGAGGAAATCACACCGCTATAGGCAGAAGTCCTATGATTGACAGGAGGAAGGACCCGTGTCCAGTTTCCATTGAGTAATTCTGCTCAGACTTCGGAATCCTAAGGATGGGAGGACAGGTCTTGTACGAAGAGGTCGTAGTCTTCGGTAGGAAAATAGGAGTTGTGCGAAGAGTAACTGTGAGCTGCAGCCCAAGCCAGTTTGCACCCGTGGGTGGAATTAAAAATTAATTGACCAACGGCTTAAGCCGAAAGTACTAGGAATCATCAGGAGGCCGGGTTTTGATCATCTAATTTCCTAAACCATCAATAAAATAGCTGAAGTTAATAGCGGAATAGTCGTAATACTGTTTATTGAACGACAACGAGTTTTTTCACTGCAAGTTAATAAAGACTCAGTGGGCGGAGCGCTCTGTAGCGACAGACACACCATTAGGCCAACAAGCAGGCCAATTCCAGTAAGTGGGCGTAGTCTGTAGCTGAGTGACAGATCAGAAGAACCAGTGAACGGCCTGATATTGAGCGGCGCCCAACCGGGAGGGCGGGTTCCCCTAAAGAAGCGCTAGGAGGCGGGAAGAGGGGAAGTGGGCGGATCTCCGCACACCCCGGCGGAAGAGGCAGATTCAGGAAGCCATTACGCAGCTGGCTGGCAGCGGCTGGGCCTGTCGGCGCTGGGCCCTACGCACTTTGCGTAACGAGGGGGGTTACCGAAGACCTGGGGCTTGACCTTAGGCAAGCCCAGGCTATCCCATGTAGCGGGGTGGGTGAGCGGCGCGGCTGAGGAAGAAGAGGAGGGGAATTGGACGGTTGAAGGGATTTATTTCTTTAAAAAGAAGGGGTAGGGAGAGGCCATGGCCGTCCCAGCCAAGAAGAGGAAGATGAACTTCTCTGAGAGAGAGGTGGAAATCATCGTGGAGGAGCTGGAACTGAAGAAGCACCTGCTGGTGAACCATTTCAACGCTGGGGTCCCTCTGGCTGCCAAGAGTGCAGCCTGGCACAGCATCCTGAGAAGGGTTAATGCTGTGGCCACCTGCCGCAGAGAGCTGCCTGAAGTCAAGAAGAAGTGGTCTGATCTCAAGACCGAAGTCCGTCGCAAGGTTGCCCAGGTCCGGGCGGCTGTGGAGGGTGGTGAGGCCCCAGGGCCCACTGAGGAAGATGGAGCTGGTGGGCCAGGGACAGGTGGTAGCAGTAGTGGCGGTGGCACAGCTGTAGCCCCTGTACTGCTCACCCCCATGCAACAGCGCATCTGCAATCTGCTGGGCGAGGCCACCATCATCAGCCTGCCCAGTACCACAGAGATCCACCCCGTGGCCCTCGGACCCCCGGCTACTGCAGCCGCAGCCACGGTCACCCTGACACAGAGTGAGTGACCTCTCCTGCCCAGTCCAGCGTGCATAAATGGGAAGGGCCAGCAAGAGATGGGGCAGCCTGGGGAAGGTTGACTGTGAAGGGTCAAAGGTCAGATAGGAGTCTTGGAAGACATGAGGCCTTCCAAGATCTCTCCGTACAGAAATGATCTTGTTCTCTCTGGGACTCCCTCAGCGCACAATCTGGACTTCTGATGAGCTGGATTGCTCTCAACTGTGTTTTACCACCATTCATGTTCATGACTGAACTGTGTGGTCCTTGAAGACACAGACCATGTTTTTATCCCCATAGGACTCATCACAGGGCCTAGCCCATAGTAAGCAGTCAGGATATATTTGTTAATGAGAGGATGGATGGGAATGATAATGCCCAAGTTAGACATGCATTCTGGACAGGGACATTCTGGGTTTTCAGTGTGGTGAACATTCATCAGGCACAGTTGAGGAACCTCATCGTTCCTTTTGTTTATCTACTCACTCACTCGCTCATCAAACAGTAGCACTTATTCTGTGCCCAACGCTGTGCTTGGCACTGGGATTACCAAGATATCTAAGACAGAGGACGGCTGTAGTCTAGTATGACAGATCAGACATCTATGAGTAACTGCACGGTCAGTTGGGAGAACCTAAGAACTCAGAAGAGAAAGGGACCTTCTTGGTTGGGGTGGGGACACACAGTTGATTGTGGCATTGAAGGGTGGAGAAGACTGACCTTTCCCCTATGCAGGGAGGCCCAAACAGCTCACCCAAGGTTCGCTTTGGAGGTTCTCAACTGTGAATAGCAATGGAGCTGGCTTGGGTTGAACTTTTTAGTTCAGATAAGGATTTGCATAGGTATCTGTTTAACTGCTTCTTGGTGCTGGGTCATAAACTGTACTGATCATTGATTCTCAGTGCGGCTTTGGTGAATTGGGTGTGAGTGCCATCCCCCGTAGTGCTGTTTCTCTCAAGGATATTGAGGTGGGACAGGGGATCCGACACTGGCCTAAATCAATTGCCGTTCAGGAAGGACCTTTAGGTACTTCATTGACGAGGTGATCAAGGAGACAGGGAGGCATTTATTAGTCACCTTGCCACCCTCCTCCCACCTCCTTTCCTGCTTGGCCAAACGAGACTACAAGTCAAGAAGGCACTGAAGGAGGGAGGACTGGTGTAGCCACAAGCAGCTCATGTAGATGCCGGCCGTCTACTGCCCCTATGGGGGGCACGTGGCCCTGCCTCTATTAGCCAGAAGCAGCCCCATGGAGTGGTACTGAGCACTAGGGACAACGGCATTGGGGAGCCCTGGGTTTGTTTCCTGTACCTGCTGAAAAAGCTATGTAACCTTAGGCAAATTACTCCGTGTTCCTGAGTCTGTTTCCTCATTTCTGAAAGTGAACATGGCAGGACCTGCCTCTTGGCATCCAGAGGATCTGTGGAGCTAATGAGTGCACAGGGCTTAGCACAGTGCCTGGCACATAGCAGGTGCTGTAAATTTTTTCTCGTATTATTATTAGCATCTTTGCTTTTGCCAGATCTAGAACTGACCCTATGGTTACCAAGGAGATTAAGATTTAAAACCCCTTAGAGCCCAGGTTTAGTTAGGTACATGAATACTTATAAGGCCATAGGAGGCCTGAGTTCCCCAGCATAGGTTTCCATGGCTTCCTCCCCACACCACGTGGCCAGCTTCACTCTTTGTACAAAGTGACCTAACGCCACCTTTGCTCTTTCTGCAGTCCCTACAGAGACCACCTATCACACGCTGGAAGAGGGAGTGGTGGAGTACTGCACGGCGGAGGCGCCCCCACCCCTGCCAGCTGAGACCCCTGTGGAGATGATCGCCCAGCACGCTGACCCCTCAGTCAAGCCTCAGGCGCTCAAGAGCCGCATCGCCCTCAACTCAGCCAAGCTGATCCAGGAGCAGCGCGTGACCAATCTGCACGTGAAGGAGATCGCCCAGCACCTGGAGCAGCAGAACGACCTGCTGCAGATGATCCGCCGCTCACAGGAGGTGCAGGCCTGCGCCCAGGAGCGCCAGGCCCAGGCCATGGAGGGCACCCAGGCAGCTCTGAGCGTCCTCATCCAGGTCCTCCGGCCCATGATCAAAGATTTCCGCCGCTACCTGCAGAGCAACACACCCAACCCTGCCCCCACCTCTGACCCCGGACAGATGGCCCAGAATGGGCAGCCAGACAGCATCATCCAGTGAGGGCAGGTGTCGAGCCAGCCTTCTGCTGTGATTGGATGACACCGCCTTGGTCTCGTAAGTGGGTTCTGTGACTGGCCTTTGGCTAGGGCCGGCCATGTGGACGGCCCCCTCTTTAATAGACATTGAGGAGGTCCACTGTTTTCGAGAAAGAAAGGAGACTGGGAAGAGGAACTTGTTGGGATCCTGGGACCCAAGCCCTCTTACCCCCATCATTCAAGCTGCCTTGTTAAGAACCCGAAGACTGGTCAGGTGCTGGTGATGCAACATGTGTTGTCACGAGCCAGGGCTTGTGACACGACCCAGCCTTAGTCTAGGACACTTGTAAGGAAGGCTGTCACTGGGGAATTGTCACACAGCAAGGCGAGGGGTGTCTGTGTTGAATGTCCTACCCCCAAGTGCCATCTTTTGCGTAAGATAATGTCTGGTGCTGGTAGTAGCACGGTAATAGCTTCTTCCTCCCTTGGGAGGCCGAGTGATGGGGCCTGAGGAGAACCGGCACCCTTCTCCCCTCACTGCGCCTCCATCCTCAGGGGACCTATTCGATGCGCGTACCCTTTCCTCTTCATCCTGTGCACAGTGCGGGCCCATGGTAGTGCCCTGGGCTGCCTCTGCGGTACACTGAGGATATGGCCCGCCGGGCTCAGGAATGCTGTGCATGATGGGGATGGCTCGGCCGCCACCTGGTCTTCCACTGCGTCCCCCGGGCAACCCTTCAGTGGTTTGTCCCAACAGCTTTTGACTCAGGTCAAGCTTCAGGCTTTGGGTGCTGTACATTTTAGAGAAAGCAAACCAGTGTGGACACTTGCTGCCCCACCCCAGTGGGTCTGTGGTGACTGTTGGCTTCTTCCAGGAGTCTTGCTTCAAGTCAGTTGGATTTATTCTGTCCATGAACCCCTCCTAGGAAGGCCTCCAGGATCTCTGAGGGCCCCTCTGGCCACGCCCTTCCGCCTTTCTTCTCCACTGACTGTACATTTCCGAAACTCTGCAAAGAGAAACCTTGCCCCGCATCACGCCCTACACTCCCTTCACACATTATTCAGAGCCTTGAGTTCTTGAGAGAGCCCCACTGGCTGGCTGGGTGAAGCTGCAGGCCTCATTGACCCTGAATGTGTGAGGTGGTGACCTAAGAAGTGGGACCTGTGCCACGGAAGAGCAGGCAGACCTCGGAGTCCTGAAAGAGGTGGTTACCCCTGTTCCATCCTGATGCTTTCTCCCATTCGTAGGGAGTTTACCCAGATGGCATTTGTCTGTTCCATTTGCAGAGTGAAATTGGTTGAATCAATTACGGAGACTGTCGCATCTTTCCAGATCGTTTCCCAAGTTTGCCACCTTGCTGCTGGGGCCTTGACCACATGTGGCAAGGGGTTAGAACTCAAGGCTCCAGATTCCGGCTAAACAATGAAGGCGCTGCCCGGCCGGGCACATGCATTTGAAATTGCTCGGCTGCATTGTTGCAGTCACGGAAAGGTGCCCCCATAGACTGCTGGGAGGCGACTCGCGTGCCACCAGTCTCTCTGTGGAGGACATGTGCAGGGCCCACCACAAAGCACTGGAGAGAAAGCAGGCCAGTGCAGAAGTTGGGTGGCAGAAGAAAAGCTCTTCTCAGTGTGACTGGAAAGCAGCGGCTCCTGGCAGCCTGGGCGCGTCTCCCTCCGAGGAGCCCGAGGGCTCCAGCGGGGTAGCTGCAAGCACTTCCTGAGGATTTTGGATTTGGTTTAGTTTTTCTCTGGGGTTGGCAGTCTGAGCCAATATTGTGTCTGTTCCAATTTGGATATACACAAGAAGGAAGCCTGGGTCACTCAAACTGACTGGTTCTTTCCAGGTCATACTTTTAAATTAAAGAAATATCACTTTTTTTTATACCCATGTCTGTGTCTTTCTTGGTTATATATAGAAGAAATATGGGCCGGTGGAAAGCAGAGGCTGGCACACTGTGACCCACAGGTCAAAGCTGGCCCCTGCCTGTCTTTGTCATAAAGTTTTATTGGAACATAGTCATACCCCTTCATTTACTTAATGTCTTTGGATGTTTTTGTGCTGCAGTAGCATAATCAAGCAGTTGTGACAGAGACCTTTGGCCCACAAGGCCAAAGTATTTACTTTCTGCCCTTTATAGAAAAAGTCTGCCTATTCCTGGTATAGGGCAGCGTTTCAGACTCTGAATGAGAATTACCTGGGGTGTTGGTCTGACATACTCAACCCTTGGCTTCACCCCAAACCTAGAAAAGACTCCTGAAGAGAGAGCTCTAAATATGCATGGTAACAAGCTCTCTGGCTGATTCTGGTGTTTCCTGAAGGCGATTTGGCTCAGAGACTGGAAGAGTTAAACGGAACTGGAACGGGGATCGTGCCCCTGGGAGCGCTGGTTCTCGGGTGTTCTCTAACCAGAGACTCATTTAAGATTGGTCTTCATTCTGGAGGGATCCCAGCCTTCCTGGACATAGTCATCACTGTCTCTGGTGATTAGTAATCATAAAAACTCTATCCGGCCCCTCGCTGTCCAGGCCTTAAAAGCATTGCCTCCTCGACTCCTTGCAAGAGCCCCATGAATTAGGTACTAGTATCGTTCTCAGTTTGCAGATGAGAACACTAGGGTCAGAGAGGTTAAACAGTTTGCCTAAGGTCACACAGCTACCTTATTTCCTGGGGCGGCCCATTCTCTTAACAATTGCTCTTAACTGCTTTAACCTTGCAGCCTGTAGATGTGAAATCAGCTGGAAGCAATTTGAGCCTGACATTGAAGACTTTCTAGGTGAAAAGAAGAGGTCTAGGGGACAGTTTTTGTCATTGTTTTTGGCACTTGAAAGGGAACACTGACCTTTCCTACTCACTGCAGGCTTTGGACTTTTTATATTAAGAGGGAAAAGGGTGTATTAACAGAATTAAACCCACCCTACCTTGGTGGTGCCGGTGGAGAACTGTCACATAGAGGAACGATCTTTTGGAATCCTTTCTGAAATGTGGAGTTTTACATTGTTAAAAGGAATAGTTACAGGCCCAAAATGGCGTCACTCGTGCTAAAAGCCCATGATGCCAAACCTAGATTAATATCTGATCTAATTGCAGTTTCAGTCTCTCCCAGAAATGTAATCTTAACCTCTAGAATTTTCTGGTCAAGCACCAGTAAGATAATCTGTCACCTGGGCCCACTCTGTTCCCCAATCCTCCCACAGAAAGAAGAGGCAGTCTGCCTGATATCCTCCACCCCCACCTCCCACCCCCCACTAAAGATGATCTGGTTCAAAGGTAATCCTTTCTTTTTTTTGTTAATAGCTCCCTTGCCCCTCACCCTTGTTCCTATAAAAACCTTCCATTTTGTACAGCCTCTGGAAACCCCCTTCTGGTTGCTGGATGGGATGCTCCCCTAGTCATGCATCACTTAATAAAGTCAATTAGGTCATCAAATTTACTCAGCTGAACTTTGTTTTCTAATAACATAAAGGAAAATCCCTCCAAGCCACTGAAGCTTGCTACTTCAAGCATTAAAACCTTCTATAAATATTTTAAGACTTCATATATTTTTAGAGAGAGGGGAAGGAGGGGAGAAAGAGAGGAAAACATCAATCGGTTGCCTCTCGTGCGCTCCCAACTGGGGACCTGGCCCGCAACCCAGGCATGTGCCCTGACTGGGAATCGAACCGGGGACGCAATCCACTGAGCCACACCTGCCAGGGTGAAACCTTCTACATTTTAAACTACTTATTCTGATGGAAGTCTTTCAAAAGGTGTCCCTTGCGGACTGCATTTGACCCAGCTGTTTCTTATTCAATAGAGTTTGCACAAGAGGCCCATGAGGTAGTGCTGCCTTTTGGAAAGACCCACTCCACTACTTACTATTCCCTGTCTCAACCATTTCAGGGTCCCCAGTTTCTTAATTCCAAAATGGGGATGAAGACTAATATTGTACCCCCTTGACAGGGCACAGTAGCACTCTTGAGTAGAAATAGGTACCATTTATGAGTCCTCACTATGTCCACGTGCCGTCGTAAGCACTGTATGTATGAACTCATTTCATGAGATCATGCTGGGAAAACACTTAGCCCGTGCCCAGACTTTAGTCGATGTTCAACATACACTGGCCACTCTCATCACTATTACGGAGTCTGATACTCCAAAGCGGAAATAGGGAGTCTTTTCTGGAGGTCACAATGAGAGCTCTGACACAGATGATTTGAGTCAGATTACAAAAGCTGTGACCCAGGAACTAGAGGGTGCGGGGCCCAGGGAACAGAGCCAAGCTGGGATTCCAGGCAGCCTGGGACTTGGGCACCAAGGCCAGTCCAGGGAAGAGCCGGACACTGGGAGGCCCTTGCTACAAGTGCTCTGAAAGAGGCGGGCTGAGCGAGTTGTCAGAAGCTGGCCTGCCACGTGTCACAGAAGTCTCCTAAGACACAAGCCAAAATGAGAGTAACAGTCAAGCCTGTAATCACTTACTGGGATGAAATAAGCAAGAGGAGGAAGTGCCAGCTCCCCCAGTGTTCCATTTCCCCACGCCAGGCAGGGGTCAGATGTGTTGCAGATGGGGAGTCATCTCACCACTGAGGGAGCCCCCAGCATAACATTCCTGCTGTTTTCTGGACTTGGGTGTCTGATGGGGGTGAAGGGAGGGGGAAGGGTTGGCCATGGAAAAGTACTGAGTCAGAGCAAGGTCTCCCCGCGGCTCCCAATAAGGAGGTCTTGGAAAGGTACCTGGGGAAGGCTTCGGTTGACAGCCCCCAAGATAGAGGCCTTGCATGGAGGCACCTGGGCTAGGAATGCAGCTATGCGTGGGCGCTCGGCCAGCCAGGGGGCCTACCTCCTTGAGTGCAGCTCCCCTCAGGGACTGCGGTACCCTGGCTGTGCCCCAAGTCCGGTGTGGAGACGGCAGGGTCCCCCTGGAAGGCATGCCATGTAAAGCCCCTGTAACAGCCTATGGCCGGGCCTGAAAGATTGCACAAAGGTTTGTGCCAGTTGCTGGATTCCTCGTAAGTGCATGCCAGGTCTTGGGAATCAGCCAGCCTCTTTCTTACTACCCGTGTGCCCTGGCATGGGGTCATTTAATTTCCGCAAGCCTTGGCTTCCTCATCTAGTAATCGTTCTCTAATGAGGTTGATGTGAGAAGTTAACAGGTTAGCGCCTATAGAGCACTTAGCCAGTGCCTGCTGGCACGTGGTAGGTGGTCAATGGTGGTAGCTGCTTGTTTTGGTGAGCTATCGCTGTGTAACAAAACACTCCGAAAGTTAGAAGCTCAAAACAACCATCATTTGTTTACTCATTATTTTTCACTTTGACCAGGGCTCATAAGGAACAGTTCGTCTCTGTTTCTCAGAGTATCAACAGGGGAGGCTCAACTGGGCCTGGGGGATCTACTTCCAAGATGGCTCACTCACATGTCGTGCAAGCGGATGCTGGATGTGGGCCGGGAACTCAGCTGGGACTGTCATCTGGGGCCAGGAGTTGGGGCAGGCACCTCGGATCTCTACGTGGGCCTCTCCATGCAGCTGCTTGGGCTCCCCCACAGCATGGTGGCTCAAGTTCCAAGAACAAGGGAGTAGAAATTGCCAGTCCTCTTAAAGGTTGAGCCTAGATCTGGCACAACATCATGCAGTCTCAGGCCAACCCAGATTCAGGGGATTAGAGGAAAGGACTCAGGATAGAGGTGGGGCTCAGGCATACAAGGAGAGGAGGGAGTGATGATGGCTAACTTTGGAAACGAGTTCACATGCTGCTTTTATTATCAGTTGCGGTGAGGACTCCAGACCCGTGAAAGACAGCCTCTCTCAAGTTCCTGGGGAGGAAGGACTCCTTCCAGTCCACCAATCAGGAGGCAAGGGAAATTAGGGAAGTCCCCCAAATTTTGAAGGAGAACCCATTGAAGCTATTTTCCATTTCCAGTAGCTTTGAGTCAAGAGATTAGGAGAAAAACTCTGGCAGGACAGGGCCACTTTGATTTCTTTCACACAGCCGAAAATCTTTGCCATTAGAGAGGGGGCCTGGGACCGAGAAGGGACCCATCTGTGCAGATCTGCCTGAAAAGACTTCCTGACCCCTGGAGAAATTTTAGACAACTGGTAGAAGGTGGCAAGGTGGTAGCTATGAGTAACAGGCAGGGACACACGCACTCTTCTGCTTAGAGCTTATGACCTAAACGTGGGGTGGATGTTTACAAAGCGGGGTGTGGTTCCTGAAATGGCCTGTTCAGCGTAGAGGATGTACCGGAATGTGCCAGTTCTCTGCTAACGCAGGTCACCTTCTCTGCCCCACTTCTTCCCCCTGGCCAACTTCCGGGCAGCACTCAGGGCTCAGCCTGGATGTCACTTTCTCAAGAGGCCCTTCCCAGCCACCTGCTAGCCCAGGTAGGCCCTCCCCTGTCGCGCACTCACAGAGCTGCTGGAACAGCATCCCCTCTCATCCCATGTGGACTTGCTTGTTTTTTAACTGATCCCCTCACCGGGAGCCCTATGGTTTCAGTGATCTTTAGCCCAGCTCTGTGAATGGCACATCCATTCCCCAATTGCCCGAGCTGGAAGCCCAGGGGACCTTCTAAGTGCCTACCTCTGTGTCACCCCTCACATCACTAGTTGTTAAGACTCCTCCTCCTGGCATCCCTCAAAACTCTCCTCACCCCCCTTATCCTACTCCTATCCAACCTCTCTTACCTGGGTTACCCAGAGCAGCCCCATCCCGGGCCTCCCTGCCCCCAGGTCCCTCTGAGGAGGGTCTTCAGGCCCTGCTCTCTGGTCCATCCCCGGAGCGACTTCCTTTATCCCTGAGGGTGAAGTGTAAGGTTCTGAACATGACCTAAAGACCCTTTCACGGTCCGAAGCTGCTTCCCACTTTATTCTTCGGTCTGCCACACTGAAAGTTTACTTCCTTCTCAATTATATCTCAATAAAACCGGGGATAATTTTCCAAAAAAGAACAAAAAAAGTTTACTTTCTTAGAAATGTCAGGCTCTTTTTCTATCCTCCAAACCTTTCCTGTTGCTGTTCCTCTTCCTGCGAACAGCTTTCTTCCTCATTACTCCCCTAAATCCTGTTCATCCTTCCCATCACTTGGGCATCACTTGGGCATCACTTGGAGAAGACTCCAGGGAGTCTTCTTGGGTCACACCCTGTGATCCCTCTCTCACACGTTCATCACACTCTAGTGCACTCACCTGTTTAAATGTCTGGATCCTGCTCTCGGGGGCTTTCTTGACCTCAGCACTACGGTCATCTGGGGCTGGATCGTTCCTTATCCTGGGGTCCGTTGTGCCATATTTAGCAGACACCACTGACCTCTGGACACTGGGTGCCAGTAATACTTTCCCCTCCAGTTGCAACGATCAGAAGTATATCCAGACAGCACCAAATGTCCCCCTGGGGGTGGGCAAAACCTCCCCCAGTGAAGAGCAAAGGTCCCTCAACACCAATATCTGTCTTTTTGTTCCTCTTTAATAGTTGCTTGAGTTTAATGTGTACTTGTCTTTTTTCCCATTTCTTTTTTTTCCATTTTTTTAAAGTGGAATTTATTGGGGTGGCATTGGTTAATAAAATTATGCAGGTTTCAGGTTTACAGTTCTATCATACATCTCCTGTACTGTGTGTTCCCCACCCCAAGTCAAGTCTCCTCCCATCACCATTTGCATCTGTCTTACTCATAGTTACTTTCCAAGGGCAGAGCCCAGTCCCCGAACAGATATTTAATACTTTTCGCTGCAGTGTTGGTTGAACTGAATGCCGATAGCATTTCTGTAAGATGTTTTTCATGTGTCCCATTTGATGGACAAAGAGACCGATGGCGAGACTCGCATGCTGGCTCACCATTTGTAACGACCAGAGCTGGGACTGTCCCCCAGGTGTGCCTGGCAGCACAGCTTCTTCTTTGTGAGTCAGCCTCCCATGAGCATGAGCATGAGCATGAATCAGGCTTCCAGAGCTGCAGCCTACACCCTGGACCTGTGACAGGTGCCGCAGGAACCGCACCCTGAGTGGCCCTGTATCACCTGTGTGCTGTGACCTTGGGCAGGTCTCATCTCCCCACTAGGCTGTCCCCTCCTCTGTGGTCCCTGCTTCTGAGGGTTCTGAGAGGATTAAACAAGATAAGTGAAGCAGATGAGTGATGGGAGGGACTGTGCACAGGTGACATGCAGCCCCAGAGCCCCACACAGGGCCCTGCCTCTGGGAAATGAAGAAATGAAGACACAGCCTTCAGCCAGTCAGATGAGTCCCTTGGCTCAGATAACAAGTCCCTGCTTCTCTCCCCCTCCCCCGCATCTGCACAAGGTTCACTTAGATGGAGGCTGAACTAGAAAATGTTGACAGGCAGGAATGTGGGCCCATTCTGCCAGATATTCTTTTTTTTACAAAAGCAACCAGAAATCTGGGCTTTTATGTAACATGTCTCAGTTTAAACATATTGACTAGCAGACATTTGTAAATCTTGTGCAAGCCAAACAAAACACACCTGTGGGCTAGCATGAGTCCGTGAAAGTCAGTTTGCAAGCTCTGTACTTAACTCTTTGGGGCCCAGTCTGTACGTCTTAGGAGGAGCCGGAGGCCAAGTTTGGTGAGCAGGAGGCCTGGGTGCCACATCCCTCTTTCTCTTGTACCTCACTCTCGCCATCCACATGACGAGGGGTTGGCCACCCAGGCTGGAATGGTCCCTAGTAAGGATGCCCATCCTGAACGCCACACCTTTGGTCAGGCCGGGCCTGACTCACTGGGAGGGCCTGGGCTGGGTTCTTTGCTTTGCTTAAAGCTGAGTCAGTCTTGACAATTGGCAACGATACTCACGTGCCCACTTGCCTGTTAGGAAAAACACAAGTGAGACTGTCCTCCATAGGGGACCCTCACCAAGGCTGAGGCTAGTAGAAGCCCTGTTATCAGGCAGGCCTCCAACATGGTCCTGTGTGGGTAGGATGTTGGACCGAAAGGCTTCCATGATTTCTGCTGGCTGTCTTTAGTACCTACTCGGCACCCAGGGCTCCTCCTGGTTGTGGGGCACTCTGGTTTTGTTTGGAGGAAACACACTTCCTTCACTCTCAGTCCACGCAGTTCGAAGAAAGGATCTCAATTCTGGCTTCAGTGGTAAGGATAGGTTCCAGGACTGGAACCTATTTCTCTATTACTCTAATGGTAGAGTAATGCATCCCTCTGTCCACAGTGATTGGTTAAGGGTGAACACATGACCCAATCGGACGAATGAGAATCTGCCCTGAGACTTTTTGCTCTTTCCAATGAAGTTTCCAAGCTGGTGGGATGAAAACCCTGATGTTCTGGGGAGGTCACCCCATGGAGAAGGCCTACCTAATAATGAAGCCAACCTAGGAGAGTCTAAACAGAGGATGGAGAAAGATTTCAGCTCGGTTTGAGTACTCGAATCCTGCAGTTCCTGAAGCCACATCTACCCTCCTGGACTTACCACTTACAGCACCTGCAAATCATCAGCATTGTTTATGTCATTTTAAGCAAGTGTTTGTCATTAGCGGTGGAAAGAATCCTAAAGCTTTTTCCCATGATAAGGATCTGTGATTCAGATTCCAAGTCAAAATATCTTCAGCGTGTTTGCCTAGACCAGCTGTTTCTCGAGTTGTAAACCAAGGGGCTTAAACTTCAGAACCATCAGGGCTGTAAATGCACATTTCTGAGCCCTACCTTGGACCAACGTGAACAGACCCGGTGGCGTTAGGCAAGTGTGTGCACAGGTGCCTGCAGCATTTTAACAGGCTCACATGTGATTCTGACTAAATCCTAAATTCCAAAACACTGGCGGACCCCTGCCCCTCCTCTGTACTCTCCTCACTCCATGTTTGAGCCACATCTGCCTGTCTGGCCACAGCTGATTGGACGAGGTGAGAATACCTGGTCCAAACCAGGCCAATCGGGTTTCTTTACCCCAAATTTGGAACTAGTATCCAGAGACTGAGTGGTTCAGTCTTTGTGGCTGTTTGAACCTTTTTATACCTCACATACCAAGAAGTAGAAAAGGTTGCTCTCATAGGGAGAGGAAGGAGGGAACATGCCAGGAGAGCCAGGGCTGAGAGAGTCCCACATAAGCGACTGTGATTCCATAAAGCTCCCAGCCCTGACCCCTGTCCCCAGCCCCCTTCCCCACTGCCTGCAGGGGCCTTGTATTTTTATAGCTCCTTCCACTTTTTGCACTAACGCAAGTGATTTCTGTTACTTGTAACCAAGAGCCCCTCACCTAAGATGTAGTTTATTCCCCAAGGTCCCAGTTTCCATCTCTGTAAAACGACCAGCATTGCGATGCACACACCTTCTGCCCCTGTGCAGCAGGTCCCCCCAGAGAAGAGCCCCCTCTTAAGGACTCCTTCCATCAAGAGGCCTTGATGACCTGGGCTATGGGTGGCAGAAGGCTTTCACTCAACAGTGCTTCTCAAACTTTGGTGTGCACAGAAATGATCTAGAATCTCTTTAAAATGCAGAAGTGGAAACTGTGATCATTGGGTGGGTTTGGTGGGGCCCAGTTATCTGCTGCTTTACAGTTTTACTGAGGTATAATCAATATACAATGAAGTCCATATATTTAACAATTCAATGAGTTTATATGTATATGTGTGAAACCATCACCGCAATTCAGACAATGAGAATGTCATGAAAATCCCCATCACTATCAAGTTTCTTGGTGATTCTTTTCTTTTCTTCCTTTTGCTGCAAAAAGCTTTATTGTTTCCATTTGGTCCAATGCATGAGAGAGGGCTCCAGGAATTGGCTCAGGCAAAAGCCAGACACCAATGGGGTACAGAGGAACCCCTGAAAGCCCTCTGGGCTCGAAAGGCTCCTGGTCGTGCTTGAGGACAAGCCTTTCGAAGAGACACTCACCCAGCCCAGCCGGGGTGGGTGGGGGGGCAGTCTACAGAGGTGAGTCAGGTGGTCGCCCATCTTCTTGATGAGTTTCACCTGCTCACCCAGGACGTGGCTCTCCAGGAAATCACAGAGCTGAGAATCTATGTGGGCAGAACCCGGTGAGCCCGTGCACACAAAGGGCCTGGGTCAGGCTCCTCTCCAGGACCACGGTGGCTTCCATGGCATCCTGAGTTTCACCCCATTCATGTCGGCATAGTTTCTGTACATCCTGGGAGAGGGCGAACTGCTGTGCTGGTTTTGCATCTTCAAGAGATGCCTGGTGCCCTGATGCTTCTCCTTAGCCAACTGGCAGAGGAAGTAGCCCGTGCCCTCCAGAGCCGCATTGTCTCAGTGGAAGTAGAAGCCCAGAGAGAGGTAGGTGTAGGAGGCCCGCACATGCAGGTTGACCAGGTGGTCGACAGGGCCTCCACCTCGGTGGATTAATTCTGATGAATTTGGGAGCTCATGGTTGCTTGGTAATAAGGCGTTAAGCTAAAAAAAACCAAACAAAAAACAGGATTGGCTGATCTGGGAGGGAGATGATGGCTTGGTTGGTTCCACAGGTGGTAACCGGAAAAGAGGCTGGAGGGTGGTCAAAGGCTGGGAGAATGGGCGTCCCTGGGTCTGTTCCATTCAAGCACTGTTGAAGCAAGAGAGGATTGGGGGGCCTACGAGGGCACTGCCCTTGATGCCCCTTTATAATCATCCCTTCTTTCCCACTCCATCCCCACTCTTCCCGAAGCAACCACTGGTCTACTTTCTACCACTATAGGCCAGTTTTCATTCTCCAGAGTTTTTCCTAAATGAAATCATGCAGCATGCACTCTTCCTTTGTCTGGCTTTTTTCATGCAGCCTAATTATTTTGAGGTGCATTCCTGTGGATGTGTTTATCAATAGTTCACTCTTAGCTGAGTGGAATATGCTATCATTTGCTTACCTATTCAATCACATATGGATGGATATTTTAGTAATTTCCAATAGTTAGTTATCACAAATAAGGCTGCTGGGAACCCTAGCATGTAAGTCTTTGTGGGGACACATGTTTTCATTCCCTTGGCTAACTACCTAAGAGTGGAATGGCTGGATCATAGAGTCGGTATATGTTTCATGTTTTAAGAAACTGCCAAACAGTTTTTCAAAGTGGTTGTACCGTTTACATTCCTTCCCACCAACAGTGGGTGAGAGTCCCAGTGGCTGTACCTTCTTGTCAATATTTGGTTGGGTTTTAATTTTAACCATTCTAGTAGGCGCGAAGTGGTATCTCATTATGGGTTTAATTTGCATTTCCCTAAGACTAACAGTGTGGTGATTTGCCATCCATAGATCTTCAATGAAGTGTCTATTCTATTTAAATTACCTTCTTATTAATGTGTTTATATATTAAACCAATATTTTGCCAGCTATGTTTTTGGAAATGCTGTCTCCCAGTCTGTGCATACCTTTCCATTTCCTAACAAACACCATAGTTCACTTTGGTATACATTGAATCTGAGAACCTCTCTTCAATGAGAAACAGTGCAAAAAAAAAAAAAAGGTGAGGGGAAGAGTTGCCGGCCTACTTGACTAGCAAAAATAAAAAGAGGGCCCGCAGGCGCTATTGGTAACTTAAGAGGTAAACGCTTTTCATGTTTCTCACACTCTGAGCGCATGCCTAAAGCAGTGGGGATGGGTGAGAAATCCCAGGACGATTTGCGGATGGTTTACCGAAATCTTTAAATGTGGGTTCCTTTGGCTCAGCAAATTCAGTTCTAGGAATTTTTCCTTAAAAAAGAATTACCCAAGAGCAGTAAGTTGTCTGTCCCTGGATCTTTGGTCCTAGGGTTGTGCTGGTGGGAGGGGGGCTGCAGATGGTGCTGGCTGGACCACAGGGGATCGTGGCACTGTGCCTTTATGTGCTCAGGGCCCTTTTGCTGTCAGGCCTGGGTGGAAGGCTCAGAGGGACTGGAGTTTGATCCATCCCTGGTAGGGTAGCCAGAGGAAAGTGCAGCGCCGGTCTCGGGTCTCACCTGGTGTCATCAGGGGTTTGGCTCTGTTGTGAGCCTAGCCTGGCTCGAAGGCTCTAGGATTCAAGCTGTAACCAGCACCACCAGTGAAAACCAGGAACCTGGGACACTTGGCTGACACTGCTACCTGGGACCTAAGAAGAGTCAGCCCTTTGCCCTCTAAGCACCAATCGTTTCCCTGGGACTCAGGGCAGGTGGGGCCATGGCCAAGGTCAGGCCAGGACTGCTGAAGCCAAGAAAGGGAGCTGGGAGCCTGCAGATCTGGGTTCTAGACTAGCCCCTGTCTGGCTGTGCGACTTGGGACCAGCCTGTCCCTAAGCCCTGGTCTCTTCAGCTGGACAGTGAAAAGGCGAATCAGCTCATCGGTCCCCTCGGGCCCCCCAGTGGGGCTGAAAGCATGGGTACGGGAACCAGCCAGGCCTCGGTTCCGTTTCTGTCTCCATCACTTTCTGTGACTTGGCTCGTTCTTCAGCCTCTTCATACCTCAGTTCCTGTCTCAACTTAAAGCCCTGCAATGGCTTCCCATTGTGCTTTGGAAAAAGGCCCTCAGGATCCGCCCCTTCCCACCCCTCCAGCTTCAATTCCTGCCCCTGTCCCCTCACTCATCGCAGGCCAGCCAGCTGTGCTGGAGCCCCCAACCCCCTCCCCCTGACCTCAGGGCCTTTACTGACGCTCTTCCCTCTGCCTTGCAGGCCTTGCACGACTTCCGCCTCTCTCCCTAGCTGGGTCCTGTTCATTCATCAGAGCTCAGATGCCACCTCCTCAGGGAAACCTTCTGCCGACCCCTCTCATAGCACAACTGTGGCCATTAAACAATTACATCTCTGTACTATCCGTTTGATTGACTGTCTCCATGGCGCACTGTGAGCTCCCTGAGAGCAGGGATGAGACAGTCTTGTTTGAGGCAGTGTTTCCTGTCTCTTGCACGGTCCTGACATAGAGTGGGCTCTCCAGTAACTTTTTAAAAGAGTTTATTTATTTATTTTTAGAGAGAGGGGAAGAGAGGGAGAGGAACATCAATGTGTGGTTGCCCCTCGCACACCCCCAACCAGGGACCTGGCCCTCAACCCAGGCATGTGCCCCGACTGGGAATAGAACCAATGATGGTTTAGTTTGTGGGATGACACCCAACCCACTGAGCCACACCAGTCAGGGACACCCCAGTAATTTTGTCAAACAAGCAGCTCTAACAGCATATTATCCATCCTAAGATGGGTTTCCATCCCTCTTTTAACATTTCTGACATCAGGATGTAGTTTGCAACTTCAGTGACCAGGGAGCAGCTGTGACTTATTCGTCAATACCTGCACATGCATGTCAAAACTTGCAGCTTGGAAGGACATCCCCGAGATAAGAGTGCATCCTCTGAAGACAAGCTCTTGATAACACAGGACAGCATTGTCTGGAAGAACACAGACCTCAGTGACTCCGAATGAAAGAGTGACGAATACAGTCAGACTCTTCCTGTGCAAAAGATGCAGAAATATCGTCGCTAAATCATTTTGGTCATAGTTTTACTTTTATGTATTCACCATGGTAATACAGGATAAAACATGTCTAAGTTTAAAGGGATGACTTCAATAAGTATAAAAAAATTTCTAAGTAATAAAGAAATGCTGTATCATATTTTACTGTGTAGTGTTTTTTTCTTTTTTAGTGGCACAAAAATAAACGATGCATCTTTCATGTGAGAGCATCTTTGATTTGATTGAATACTGTAATTCCTGCCTTAGCTGGGTTGTGAGAGGCCACAGGCCGACACCCGCGTAGGACGCAGAGCTCTGGGCGGCCACAAGAGGCGCTCTGTCCACAGCAGGGCCTTTCCAGCCGGGAGTTTCAAGAATCTGGGCTCGGAAAAGCCTTGCGGCGTGTCGTTCTCCATGTGTCCTGTAGGTGGCGCTAGACAACCACAGCCAGGCGCAGCTCTGGGCACGACTGAGAGAGTTCCAGGCTGGAGGGTGGGGATGGGTGAAGCTGGGGGGAGATGCTGGGAGTGTCCTGCCCTGGCATGGAGCAGCTCATTTGCCATTGCAGGGAGAGGGCATGGCCAGTTCTACCAGCTCATCTAGCCCAGAGGCGGCTCGGGGTGTGGACAGTGCTTAGGGACAGAAGTCAAGGGCCTTGCCCTGTTGTGTGTGTGTGATTCCGGTTCCCCTTCCCTTTGTGGCCTCAGTCTCCCTCCCAAACAGTGAGGGCATGAGAGACCCCACATCTGAGCTCTGCCGTGCCCAGTGTGGCTCATTTGGTTGGGCGTTGTCCCACAAAGCAAAAGGTCACCGTTTCTATCCCAAGGTCAGGACGCATGCCGCGGTTGCAGTTTCCGTCCCAGGTCCAGGCGGGTGTGAGAAGCAACGGATCTATGTTTCTCACTTTGATGTTTCTCTCCCCCTGCCCCCCTCTCTACAAATGAATAAGTAAAATCTAAAAAACAAGCAAGCAAGCAAACAAATAAACAAAAAAATCTCCGAGCCCTGACAGTAAAGGTTTGAGGTCGCTGAAAGGCCTCCACCAGCTGCCACAAGGTCGCTGCCTTACCTGCAGATCCCAGAGCCCTGGGGCAACCCTTTGCCTGACCTTGCCGCTTCCCCCTGAGGTCATGACCTTTCCCCTACTTTCTGGATTGGGAAACTGAGGCCCCAGAAGTTGAAATGACTTTCCTAAGGCTATAAAAGTGGTTGGAGCCAGGAGTGAAAGCCAGATCTGCTTGCTGTTTCTGTCATGTCCCTGTGACCTCCGTGATGGAGGGGGATGCAAAACAGGGTGGGAGAGAATTTCCCACCGAAGAAAATGAGCTAAGAGAAGTTCCTTGGTGAGGTGATGGATTAACCAGACATGCCTAATTTATCTCCCTACTGAAGCTACAGTAAAGAGATTTTTAAAAAGCCATTGCTTTCCTAGAAAGGACACCAAGCACAAACTATAAAAGAAAACCTTGATATATTGGGCTCTCTCAAAATTTAAAACATTTGCTCTTCAAAAGTCATGACTGAGAGAATGAACAGGCAAGCCACAGACTGGGAGAGAAATATTTGCAATATATATCTCTGACAAAGGACTTGTCTCCAGAATATATAGACATTGTCTATACTCAGTAATAAGACGACTTCATTTAAAAATGGGCAAAATTTAAACACTTTCTTCAGCCCCGGCTGGTATAGCTCAGTGGGTTGAGCATTGGCCTATGAACCGAAAAGTCACCAGTTTAATTCCCCAGTCAGGGCTCATGCCTGGGTTGTGGGCCAGGGCACCAGCAGGGAGCACGTGAGAGGCAACCACACATTGATGTTTCTCTCCCTCTCTCCCTCCCTTCCCCTGTCTAAAAATAAATGAAATCTTTAAAAAATAAATAAACAGTTACTTCACAAAAGAAGATATAGGAATAGACAATAAACACTTTACAGTAAGATGCTCAACATCAGTAGTCATAAGGGAAATGCAGATGAAAACCACGAGGAGACACCTACCACTGCAGCCCACTGGGGTGGCTAAACTTTAATCTCAAGCGTTGGTGAGGAAAGGCATGGAATGGCAGGAACTCTCATGTCCTGCTGGTAGTAATGTGAAATGGAACAACCACTTTAGTAAACAAGTTTGTAGTTCTTGGAGAGTTAAACGTGCACTTCCTACACACCCAGAAGATCTGCTCTTAGCATCTATCCAAAAGGAATGAGAGCAGGTCCACCTAAAGACTTGTTCAGGAATGTTTATAGCTTTATTCGCAATAGGTAAAAACAGCTCTAATGTCCGTCCACAGGTGAATAGCTGACAAAGTGGCGTGTCCACACCACGATAATTGGTATAAAAAGCAGTGGGTTAGTGAACGACATGCATGGATCTCAAAATGATGCCGAGTGAAGGAAGCCTGATGAAAACAAGTTTATACTGTGTGGTTCCAATTATATAAAATCCCAGACAATACAAACTAATCTCCAGCGACAGAAAGTAGATCAGTAGTTGGGTGGGAAGGACAGGATCACAAAGGGGTGTGAGGAGCTCATGGGGGTTATGGATTTAGTCACTACCTGGATTACCATGGTTTCACGGGCAGTCCTGTATATCCGCTCCCACCAAATAGTACATTTCAAATACATGCAGCTTATTCTTCATCAGTTATATCTCAATAAAGTTGTAATGAAAACTAATTGCTGCCTGACCGAGTTGCTCAGGTGGTTGAAACTTCATCCCATACACCAAAAAGGTTGCAGGTTCGATTCCCAGTCAGGGCACGTACCTAGGTCGCGGGTTCAATCCCTGGTTGGGGGCATACAGGAGGCAGCAGATCGATGTTCCTCTCCCACATCGATGTTTCTCTCTCTCCCTCTCTCTCCCTCTCTTTCTCTCTAAGCATGTCCTTGGGTAAGGATTTAAAAAAAAAAAGAACTAGCTCTGGTCTGTGTGTCCGAAAGGTCACCAGTTCGATTCCAAGTCAGGGCACATGACTGGGTTGCAGGTCAGGTCCCTGGTTGAGGGCATGCAAGAGGCAATTGATCAATGTTTCTCTCCTTCTCTCTCCCCGTCGTTTTCCCTCTCTCTAAAAATAAATAAATAAAATATTTTAAAAAACTAATTATTAACTTCAAGGAAATAATCAGAAAGAAAGGAAATGCACGCTCAGCTATGAATAATATTTACATAAGAAAAATATAAACACAGACGAGTGATTTTTTTATTTTAGTATTGAATATATTCAGCGAGGTGCATAAAGAAGTGTACAAATCCGAAGTGGGACTGGATTTGTGCTACATTTTGACATTGCCTTCGCAGTGGCTGATGGGGGAGAGAAAGCGGGGGTGGGGGGCGGGGTGCTAAATCCTCCTTTACCATAATAGATGGATAATGAAGACAGGTGGATAGGGTAGGTAGTAGTTGTCTGCTACACAAACATATCAAAAGACAGCAGTGTGTGTGTTTCTTACTTAGCAATATGAGATGTGTAAGTGCTGGGGAAAAAACCAGCTCCAAGTGTCAGAAGTGGTTCCTCGTGGGACAGTGGCAGGGGGAGACTAGGGAGGGGCAGTCAGGAAACTGCCCTGAGTCACTATTTTCCTTTCCTCACAGGTTGATTTTGTTCCCTGTGCACATGTCATATTTTACCAATTCGAAGATGCCCATTTATTCACATTTTAACATCTTTAAAATCAAGATGCATCTATTCACAACCCATGGTGCCCCTGACAACTTTCATTGACAGTGTTTTTAATGGCGTGTGTTACAATTGGTGATAGATTCACTGCAGTGTGGCATCATTTTGATAAAATAATTATTTCAAAGGGAAAAATGAGCTCATTGGAACAGCTGCTGTTTGTTGTACAAGTACTGTAGGTCAAGCACTGAGCTTCCTGCCCATGTTTTTGTTTAATATTTTACACAATCCTGGATGATTATTCAGATTTTTGAGACAAGAACGTGGAGGCTCGGAGGGGTTAAGTGTCTTTCTTAATGTCACCCAGCCAGTAAGCGATTAGCTGGAATCAGGAACTGTGGTTGTCTGACTCCAGAGTATGTTTCCTCTGTGTTGGCTACTTTGAAAGAGCTCCTTCCACCGTCCTTTTGGTTGTAAGGCCCAGAGAGAGACAGGGGTTTGCTCAAAATCACACAGCAAGACTAAGGCGAAGTTGGACCTAGACTTGTGTCCAGCGCCTTTCTCTTGAACTTGGTTTCTTCCCTCCTTATTGTCACCCCACGCTCAGGACACCACTGAGAGCTTGCAGCTCCAAATGCAAGGGACATTAAGGAGGCTGGGGCAGAGCCCTGGGAGGTTGGGCTGCGGGAGGGCAGGGCCTGGTGCCTGGGGGCTCAGCAAACCTATGTCCCATGAACAGAGCTGTGAGTGTCAAAATCAGCAGTCAGGCCCTGGCTGGTATCGTTCAGTGGATTGAGCACCGGCCTGCGAACTGAAAGGTTGCCGGTTCGATTCCCTGTCAGGGCACATGCCTGGGTTGCAGGCTGGGTCCCCAGTTAGGGACCTGTGAGAGGCAACCGATTGATGTTTCTCTCTCATTTGGGTGTTTCTCTTCCTCTCTTTCTCCTTCCCTTCTCCTCTCTCTGAAAATAAAGAAATAAACAAAATGTTAAAAAAAAAAAATCAGCAGTAGGGTTCAGGAGGCGGGGCAGGGGTAAGGCAGCCCCGCAGGAGAAGGCTGGGAGCACCAATGTGGAGGGAAATTGGGAAGGGGGGCCAGAAGTTTGTCTTGAAGCTGTACTTACACAGCAAGCTCAGTCTTTTTACGTAATGGTTTGTTTCTTTGGGATGGCTGAGGCCCAGGGCTGCTGGTGGTTATCATGATGGGGAGGGGGGAAAATCTAGCCAAGCCAGTCCATTGGCTTTGCCTCCTCTCTTGGCAAAGAATTGCTCCCACCTCCCAGTGTTGCAAAGAGCCCTTGTCACCATTTACCAAGCGGCCGTCTTACCAGCCCTCCTAACAGAGGTCCAGGGAGACCAAGTCACGTATCTGCAGTCACACAGGGAGGAGCCTAGCTCATTCCTGAGCAGGGGCTCTAACACTTAGCAGCACTGCCCCTCCCACAGTGTTTACACGTATCTCTCTCTCACGGTACTTGTCCTTTTCAGGCACAGCCCCATAAAGCCACATCCTGTTTCTCGTTGTACCTCACAGATATGAAGTTTTGATAATGAGGCATCAGGAGCTAATCTCTGACGTGCGGCCTGGTCTCTTCTTTCCTTTCCCTCTCCTCTGGCCCTGCTGGAGAGCCCCTGGTAGCCCCCGACCTACATGTGATCATGTGTGACCTACATGTGACCACGGTCTGCGCGTGGCTTTTGCAGCGTTTTTACACCTCATGTCTTTGAGTTCACTTTCTGGTAAAAGGGAGGAAGGATAGAGCTGACCGCATCAACCTCTTTGGAGACTGGACGTGCTGCTGCGTGTTCCGTGTGCAGCGCTACACTGCTGGGCATCTGGGAGGCGTCGGGGGACATGGGTGTGACTCCTGGTTCTGTCACTGTGACTCTCTGTCTCTCTGTGCTTTAATTTTCTCATCTGTATGGTGGGGGTAGTGGTCCTGCCCCCCCTTCCAATTACCTAAAGCACGTTCAGGACCGAGGTAGGTATTACTGTGGTTCACGGTGGTCATCACTGCTCAGCTTTGTGGAGCATCTTCTCCCATTGAAAGAAGCCATCTAGAAAAGTCATACCAAGTCTCCTCTGTTCCCAGAAGTGCTAAGAATCCTTGAACCGTGGTCATTGACGCCTTCATCTGCAAAGTGAGCACAAGAGCTGCCTCGGCCTCACTGCAGGGCGAGGAGAACTCAGTGGGTGATGCATTACATTTCCCCCGGGGAGAGCCATTCAACAGAAAAACCCCCCTCCCACAGGTGTGCAAAGGGAAGCAAGCAAGGAGGTTCGCGGCAGCAGGTTTGGAATGGAGATAAGGGGAAGTCTCCCTGTTCCATCAGTAGGCGCCCACAGTGACAGCCTTCAAGATAGCCCCAGTGCTCCTCCATGCCTGGTATGCAGCCCTGGGAAACAAACCCCTCCCACATGTCCCGGAGTTGATCTGACTGACCAGTGGCAGGGTGACCTGACATCATATGTCACTTCTGAGAGGAGGTTGTAAAAGACGGTGGCTTCCATCTTGGGCTCTCTCATGACTCACCCTGAGGGTAGCAGCTGTCAGATCATGCAGACACCGAGATGGTCTAAGGGAGGCCCATGGAACCGAAGTCTCCAGCCGCAACCAGCAGGCCTGTAACAAGCACAGGAGTGAGCCCGGGAACCGACTCTCCAGCCCTTTCAGAGACGGCAGCCCCAGTCCAGAGCTTCACTGCATCTTCATGAATGATACGGAGCCAGAACGACCCAGCTGGGCCGCTCCGGGATTCCAGACCCTCAGGATCTCTGAGATGATGAATGTCTGTTGCTCTAAACTGCGGAGCATTGGGCTAATTTGTTATAGGGCATAAATAACTAATGCGGGACCCCATGAAATTCATTTAGTGTACATGTGTTATAAAATGCCAGCTCAGTGTTGAAGGGCACGTGTCCAAACATGGAACGATATCCAAGGTATATTGCTAAGTCAGAGGAAACTGTGCAGAACAATATGTGTCATGTGATGCTTTTTGTATAAAAATATGCTGTCATTGCAGAGCAAAAAAATCTGGAAGAATCCATCTGAACTATAACGCTGGTTATCTCTCTTTGCAGAAGCAGGCAGGGAGCATGGGGGACTCCCACGCATTTCTGTGATGTTTGAACTTTTTGCAGGTGTAACCGCCTTAGTTTGGTAAACTGGTGGAAAAATACAATGATTTTTAAAAGACTTGCCCAAGATGAGCCTGCTGGGGTAGGGGAAACCTCAAAACATTGGCTTCAAAAACTGCTAATACTTAAAACCTCAGTGTTTGACAGATTAGGGTTAATTTCTCAGTGTCGTCAAGTTCAATCAGCAGCAGGGAAGAATGCAGGGAAGGGCTGTGCTCCGTGGAGTCACGGGGATCTGGTTGACTGAGGCTCTGCTATTGTCACATGTGGCCTCCCAGTGGCCCTGGGCACATATATCAGCTGGCAGGTTGGGGATATGGAAAGGATGAGGATGAAGTGAGAGATTTTTCATGGGTCAGGTCTGGAAATGATGCCCAGTCACTTCTGCCCACAGTCCATTTGGCCAGAACCCAGTGATCCTCTCTGGCCAACGGTTCCTACTTGATGACCTCAGGACCATCCGCCCCTCAACCCTGGGGTTGCCTGTTCGCTTTTGTTGCACTCCCCTACCTGCGAGCCTCAGCCACAGGAATATGAGGACAAGGCCCGCCTGCTGCCCCCAGACGCTGCCACCACCACCGGGAAGGAGGAAGTGCTGATATAGCACATTCTAGAAGGGTTAACGCTCTGGCCAAGAGGCCCAGCCTGTCCGGTGTGGTCTGTCATTCAGGAACGCAGCCTTCTGACCTGCTGCCTCCCCGTCCCAGGGGCAGGGCCATAACGTTGGGTGGGGCTTTTCGAGGATGACCCAGGGGTCATGGAGCCCCAGGAATTGTTTGCTAACTGCCATGTGCATCCGTGTGTGTCTGCAAGCCAGCGGCACCAAGGTCAAGAAGTGTGATGCCTGCCATTCCCTGTGCACTGCACATACACCGGGCCCTGGGCTGAGGGCCTACCCCATGGGAGTGTGGGGCCCTCCTAGCCACTCTCTAAAGAGGTTCCAAATGGGGAAACTGAGGTTCAGAGAGGTGACATCGTGTACCCAAGGCTACACAGCCCCGAAGGGGTAAGGCTGAGAAGAGAGAGCAAGCTTGTCTGCCTGACTCCAAGGCCAGGATTCCTAATCCTACTCCACGTCATTCATTCATTCATTCATTCATTCACTCACTCATTCATTCACTCACTCGCTCATTCATTCATTCATTCAGCAAGTGTTTGCCGACCACCTACAGTGTGCCAGGCTCTGTGCTGAGGATGGAGTAGTGAGAAAACCCCCAAACTAACCCGGTTCTTCCCCTCATGGAGCTCATGCTTAGGGAGTGGGAAACAGAAAACAATAATAATCACAACAACAGCAAACACGTGGGGTATGTCCAGAAAGTATCCAGCCATGTGCCATGGAAAAAAGAGACCTTTATTGAAGATACAAGATACAAGAAACACCGTACATAGGACAATGACACCTCAATCCCCTTCTTGAGGAACTCTTGTTCATTGGTAGTGGTATGAATCGAGTCATTAGCAACAGCAGCACAATGTTCCTTCTGCTCTGATAGCAGAAGCCGCGGAATGAGTTTTGCCATGACAAGTTTTATGCCAAGACCCTGGGTCAAAATCTCAGACCCAGCAGCTTCTGGAACCCCCAGGTTGACTTCTAGTTCTCGCACTGCCAGTCGCCGATCTTCATTGATGGCAGCCCGTACACATTCAACATTCCCAGGTGTTCTGCTTGTTGCCGGCCTTCCGGAACGTGGACCACTTCCAACAGATTCTCGGCCATCTTTGAAGTGTCTGCGCCACACTTCTGTTTGTGCCACACTCCTTGCATCATCCCCAAAAGCCTTCGGAATCATCCAAATAGTTTCCGCGGAGGAATGTTCAAGCTTAATGCAAAATCTGACGCAGATTCGTTGCTCTACTCGCTCCGTCATTTTGAATGTGGAGGCCACACAGCCCACATGCTCACTCAACAGCGTCTACCACCCCCACTGACTAGTACAGTGAAGTCGTCATTGTTCACGCATGTGCATTCCAGTCCACTTGCCTTGGCTGCCAGGCTACATCGATGTTGCACAACCATTCTCGTTATATTAACAATAGCTGGACTTTTTCCGGACAGACCTTGGGTAGGCAGGGTCCTCGCAATATGCCAGGCCTAGGCCAGGTACTTTATATGTTCTTTTAAGTTCACCCAACAATCCTATGATTCAGGGCATTGTTATTGTTCTTCACAGATGAGGAGGCTGAGGCCTAGAGAGACCAGGTAACTTGTTCGAGGGCAGAGCTAGTGTGTGGCATAGACAGAATTCAAACCAGAGTCCAAGGTTCTTAATCATTACATTCAACTGCCGTCTGACTAACAATAGAACAAAACAAAAATCACCCAATAAGTAAAAAAGATCATTTTAGCTAGTGATCAGTGCAAGGAAGAAACTAATGCAGGAAAATGCAGTGTGACCAGGGGTCTAGGAAACAGGCAGAGGGGGAGTGTGGAAAGTGAGCTCAGACATGGGGGGAGGGGAGACACTCTGAGAGTCTCACAAGTCACAGTAAGGATCCTACTTGAAGAACAGGGAGACGCTATTGGAGGATTGAAGCAGGGGAGGGATCGTTTTCACACTGCAGTTCCTGAGCTCTTTCAAGTTTTGAAGTTTTATTTCAATAACCTAGTAAAATTGCCAGCCTCCATACTGGGCCATGTGGAGCCTGGCGCCTGGCCTGTGTTAGCATTTCTGCTTGTGTCCCAGGCAAGTGGGGCTATGTCAAGAGCCTCGGTTCCAACGAGAAAATGACAGAGAAGAGAGGGAACTGTGTGAGTGATCTATTACATAGTAACATATTACCCCCCAAACTCAGCAGCTTGAAACAATAAATATTTATTATCCCACAGTTTCTGTGGGTCAGGAATCTTCTGCTCAGGATCTCTCACAAAACTGCAGTCCAGGTCTTGGCTGGGGCTGGGGTCCCATCTCAAGGCTTAAATCGGGGAGGATTTGCTTCCAAGTTCACACACTTACTTCTCGGCAGCATATGGCTCCTCGTGTCCTGTTGGACCAAAGGTCTCAGTTCCTCCATGGCTGTTGGCCGGAGGCCTCCCTCAGTCCCCCGACCGATGTGTCTCTGTTGGAATGCTCACAACATGGCAGGTGGCTTCAGGAGAGCCGGTAAGTAAGAAAGCAAGAGAGGACGAGCAAGACAGATGCTGGCGTCTTTTTGCGACCCAATCTCAGAAGTAATATCCCATCACTTTTCAATTTTTTTACTTATAGTTGACATACAATATTATATTAGTTTTGGGTGCACAACACAGTTATTAGACATTTAGATACCTTACGAAGTGATCACTATGGTAAGTCTAGTGCCCACCTGGCCCCATACATAGTTATTACAATGTTATTGACTGTATTTCCCATGCTGCGCTTTACATCCCGGTGGCTGTTTTATTGTATAACTGGTAGTTTGTACTTCTTAATCCCCTTTACCTTTTCCGACCATCCCCCTCCCCTCCCATCGGGCAACCACCAGTTTTTTCTCTGTATCTATGCGTTTGTTTCTGTTTTGTTTCGTTTGTTAGTATTTTTTTTAGATTCCACATATAAGTGAGATCATGTGGTATTTGTCTTTGGCTTATTTCACGTAGCATCATAAACTCTAGGTTCATCCATATTTTTGCAAATAGCAAGATTTTATCCTTTTTATGGCTGAGTAATATTCCATTGTCTATATGTACCACCTCTTCATCCATTTACCTATTAATGGACCCTGGGCTGCATCCACATCTTAGCTACTGTAATTAACACTGCAATGAACATAGGGGCGCACATATCTTGTCAAATTAACGTTTTCCATTTCTTCAGATAAATACCCAGTGGGATTGCTGGGTCATACGGTAGCTCTATTTTTACTTTTTTGAGGGCCCTCCGTGCTGTTTTCTGTAGTGGCTATACCAGTTTACATTCCCACCGACAGTACATGAGGGTCCCATCACTTTTTTTTTTCCCCAATGAACTTTTAAATTTTGGAATAATGTTAGATTTACAGAAAAATTGCAAAGATAATACAGAGTTTCTGTATACTCGTCATCCAGTTTCCCCTGATGTTATCATCTCGATTTGCCATGGATGTTTGCTAAGAGAAACCAACTTTGACACATTGTTATTAACTAAACTCCAACCTTTATTCAGATTTCACTCATTTCTATACTAAGGTCCTTTTTCTGTTCCAACACCCAATCCAGAATGTCACATGACATTTTGTCACGCCTCCTTGATTTTTCTCTGGTCTGTGACAGTTTCTCAGTCTTCCCTTGCTTTTTATAACCTTGAGTTTTGAGGAGTACTGGCCAAGTATCCTGTAAAAAGCCCTTTGGTTTGGGCTTGTCTTCTCACAACTATGTTGGGGTTACAGATTTGGGGGTAGGATACGGCCGAAGTGGGTGAATTGCCCTTCTCACTACGTTATTTTAGTAGGACATCACCTGTGAAATTAACCTTCTCTTGGTTAAGATGGTGTCTGACAGGTTTCTTCACTGTAAGGTTACGATTCTTTTTTTTAAAACTCCTTTCTTATTTTATTATTTTCTTTTGTCCTCACTCCAGGACATGCTTATTGATTTTAGAGAGAGGGGAAGGGGGGAGAGAGAGAGGAAGAGAAACCTGATGCGAGAGAGAAACATTGATTGGTTGCCTCTTGCAGGTGCCCCAACTGGGACAGAACCTGTGGCCTTTTGATTTATGGGTTAATGCTCCAACCAACTGAGCTACACCGGCCAGGGCTAAAATCCTTTCTTTTGAAAAAAAAAATATATATATATACACACGTATGTATATGTGTATATATATGTATATATGTATGTATATGTGTGTGTGTGTATACATGGGTTGATGTGAGAGAGAACTATTGATTTGTCATTCCACTTATCCATGCATGTATTGGTCTGTTCTTGTATGTGCCCTGACAAGGGATCAAACCCACAACCTCGGTGTAGCAAGACAATGCTCTGACCGGCAGCTACTAGGCCAGGGCTATAAGGCTGTGATTTTTTTTTCCTTTCCCATACTCTGTTCTTTGGGAGCAGATCACTGAGTCCAGCCCATACTTAACGGGGGCAAAATGAAACTTCAAGTCCTGGGAGAAGTATCGTAATTATTTGGAATTCTTCTGTAAGGACAATTTGTCACTAATCTCCACCCCCCCTTTTTTTTTAAATTCAATCATTTACTTATATCAGTCTGGATCATGTATATTTTTTATACTTGGAGTTGTAATTTAATACTACATTATTTATTTTATTTATTTGATGCTCAAGTTGCCCTGGCTTTGGTCAGTGGGTGCTCTTGCAGGTGGGTTCTGGTGTCCCCTTGACATGCCCCTGACTGTCTGTTTTGTAAGCATTTCCTAGCTCTCTGGCCCTGCAAGATGCTCCAGACTTGTCTTTTATTTTCCATTGGTCTTAGAATCAGCCATTGCTCAGAGCCTTGATCACGTTTGCTGGAGAATGGTGTTTAGAAACCAGGATCTGGGTGTTGGGTCTTAGTTGTCTGTTGCTACTAGGATGTCACATGGGCCTCCTAAGCCATCCCATGACTTTCATTGTTGTTTTTTTTTAAAAATTAATTATTTTTAGAAAGAAGGGAATGGAGGGAAAAAGAGAGGGGGAGAAACATCAGCCCTGCCTGCTGTGGCTCAGTGGATTGAGTGCCGACCTGCGAACCAAAAGGCCTCTGGTTCAATTCCCAGTCAGGGCACATGCCTGGGTTGCGGGCCAGGTCCCCAGTAAGGGGCATGCGAGAAGCAACCACACATTGATGTTTCTCTCCCTCTCTTTCTCCCTCCTTCCTCCTCTCTCTAAACTAAATAATTTTTTAAGAAGAAAAAGGAGGAGGAGGAGGAGAACCATCGATATGCAAGAGAAACATCAATTGGTTGCATCTCACATGCCCCCAGCCGGGGACCTGGCCCACAATCTAAGCATGTGCCCTGACCGGGAATCCAACTGGTGACCTTTCGGTTTGCAGGATGATGGCCAGCTCACTGAGCTACGCTGGTCAGGGCCCATGACTTTCATTGTATCTATTCATTCGGAGCTGGTCCTAAGATCCAGCCCACTGTCACGGGGCAGGGAGCACACTCAGGTTTGAATATTAGGAGGCGGGATCACCGGGACCATCTTAAAGGCTGCCTATCGCAGTGACTTAAACCAAGATGGGCCATTGTGAAGGTGAGGACCACTGCTCGTGTGCATCGACAGGGGACAGACAGGAACACCACGCCACCGTGAGCAGGAATGAGGAAGCCCTTTCCTTACTGACAGGCAATGACCCACAAGGTCCTCTAGGGCAGAACCACGGATGTGGTATCAGACTTTTCTTTTTCTAACGAGGAAAAAACTGAATATATATTGTATTTGCATAAACAATCCTTGGAAAGACGCACAAGAAGCTCATAACGCTGAATTCTCAGTGGGAACTGTATATCTGTATCTATATTTACCTATTTACATCTGCTTAAAATGTTTTTTGAACAATGTGAAAATATTATCTGTTCCAAAAGTTAAATTTTTTAAAAAGGTCCTGTTATGGCAAGCAAAAGACAAAACCTGACAGTTTCCCTGTGGTTTGGGAAGAGAGAAATGTAGTAGGCAGGCCAGGGCCCCTGGGGGACAACCAGGCTGAACTCACGGTGAAGGGGCAACCTCATTCCCCCAACACGTCATCATCCGTCACTTTCGGTTTGTGTGGTAGTTTGAACGCTCTTGTTCTTGTGGTTTGATTGGTGCTTAATTTATAGCTGTGTGGTGTGGTGGCCAGGAGTACAGGACTCAGGAGCCCGACTGTGGGTATCCAAATCCTGGCTCTGTCCCGTCCCAGCCAGGTGACCATGGGCAAATGACTCACCTCTCCGAGCCTCAGTTTCCTCTTCTGTAAAGTGGAGGCAATAATAACCTCTACCTCACAGGTGGTGGTGGTGGTGGTGGTATTTGGTGAGTTACTGCATGTCAGGCACATAGAGCAGGTGATCAACGAACAACACTTAGTATGGTTATCAGGTTCATACATATTTAGGGAACAGAATGATTGAAATCATCTGTGTTACCCCTGAAGCTCTGTGAGATTTTCGCCTTTTAAAAGGGCGCTTGTGTTATTCAAGCTGGAGGCAAGTTGGGCTCTCACGTGTGCATGGCCCATGCCCAGCTGAGCTGGTCACATGGGGACTGGCATTGTCTGCCCTGTCCCCATCCTCGTCACCTTCCCCAGTGCAGACTGAGATGTGAGCTCTGCAGGGCAGAGAGGGCCTGCTCGTCATGGCATCCCTGCTGCCCAGCCTGGTGCCTGGCACAGACAACCAACCCATAAACATTTGGTGACTGAATGAATGCAAGCAGGCACGAGCAATCGGAAAACCCGGCGGTGCATACATGTGACCAGGTTGCTGATCCTATCCCTCTAGTGATCACGGAAGGCTTCCAGGAGGAAGTGGCTGGTGGTTGTGGTGAGGAAGATGTTCTAGACAGAGGGGACAGTGTGTACAAAGATTTGGAGACTCTGCAGCATTCTATTCCTTCGGGGATCTGAAAGTAGGTTAATCTGGGTGGAACTCACAGGGTATGGGCAGAGATGGGGGAGGTGAGCAGGGCACAGATCACTCACCATCAGGAGGAGGTTGGACTTTGCCCTGAGCAGGAGGGAAGGTGGCCTGCCATCGATGGGGCATCTGAAGCTAGATGGAGGTGGAAGAACTCCCCTGCTGAGCTGGTGCCCCCTGGGCTGCATATTGCTGTGTTGGCTTTGGACAAGTTGCTTTTTCTTTCCGGGGTCTCAGTTCTTTCATTTGTGGAACAACCACCAGGTCCTCATGAGGGTGGACACAGACCGGACCACAGCGTGCATGCCCATAACCTGCTGGTGGGCTGCGAGTGTGTGTCTGCTGGTTGGCAGGCTAGCCTGGCAAACGTATCACATTCTTAAAATGTTCTTGACCTTCAACTCAGCAGTTCCTGTTCTCTGAGCTTCTCCTGGGCTAAAAATTTAACACTTGTGAAAAGATTTGCCTCGGAGGCCGTTCATCGGGATGCGGCTGCAACGGCAGAACAGTGAGAGGCAGCCTGTGTCCAGCTGCGCTACTGGAAGTTGCGCTGAGCATTTTTCTTTAATGACATGCAAACGTTTTCATAGTCCATTAAAATTTTTTATTGTAAAAAGAATACACTTCACTTTAAAAATATTTAAACCCTAAAGGAAAGTAGAAAGTAAAAACTGAAAGTCCCCCCCTACCTACCTATTTCTACTCCTGGAAGTTAACCAGTTAACAGTTCATTAAGTCATCTTTCAGACTTACACCAAGGCATACACAAACACATAAACATATACACTTACATATGGATATTATACAACATATATGTAAGATGATGCTTTTTATTAAGAACATGCATGGCTTATTTTTTTGTTTTGTCTTTACTAAGTGCCAAGTGTTTGTTATTTATTGACTTATTTAATGCTTATAACAGTTATGGGGTAGAGGGCATGCATAGTTCCTTTTTTAAAATTTTTTATTTATCAATTTTAGAGAGAGACAGACAGACAGACAGAAACATCAATTTGTTGCTCCACTCACTTGTGCATTCATTGGTTGATTCCTACATGTGCCCCAACCCAGAATTGAACTTACAACCCCGGCTCATTGGGACAGTATCCCAAACAACTGAGCGACCTGGCCAGGGCAAAATATGCACTCTTGGGATCCAGTAGCCATGCTGTAAGGAATCTCAGGTAGACTGCAGAACAGCTGGAGGTACATGGAGAGAAGCCCTGGAGGCTGAGAGGCCACCTTGAAAGTTCCAGCCCAGCCAAGCTCCCAGTTGAATGTAACCACATGAGCGAACCCAGCTGATGCCTCGTGGAGCCAAAGAACTGGCCAGTTTGGGGGTGGTTTCTTACTCAGCAACAGGTAATAGAAACATACATTGTTCTGCAACTTGGAAAAAGTCTTAATATCAATACACACATATATCAAGAACATTCTCCCATGTGAGCTCATATCGATCAGTTCGTTCATTTTAATGACTGCATAGTTTTCCATGGGACCAGTGAAACATAATTTCCTTATCCGTCTCCTACTGACAGACATTAGGTGGTCCCGGTTCTTTGCCATGAGAAACAGTGCTACTTCCTTGTGTGAATATCATTGCCAACTGACATTAGAGTGTCTTTAGGATAAATTCCCAGAAGCAAAATTGCTGAGTCAAAAGGTTCACACTCCAAAAGTTTTCACAGGTATTGCCAAATCACACTCCAAAATGGTCTTGCCAATTTGCTCTCCCACTGCAATGGCTGAAGGAGGCAGGATCCCAACCCTTGTCCACATCTAGTGTGACCCAGTTCCAACAGCCACTTAAGTAGCAACATCAGCCAGAGAAAGCATGCGAAAAAGTTACAGAAGTGGCCGGGGGTTGGGGTGGGTGGTGGCAGTGAGGGCCCGGGCTGCAGGGAAGATTCGAAGATTCGCTGGGGCTGCAGGGAGCAGGGCCTGGGGCCTCAACTCTGCCCCTACCCCCGCCCCGCCTCGGTTCCTTCCTCTTCTGCCTGGGCAGCTGTGCTCAGCACATCCTCTTTCAGTGCTGCCCTTGAAGGCGCTTCCCAAGTGGACCTGCCTCACTGACCAGCCCAGGTTCCTCTAGCCTTGACCCCCACTCACAGCGACCCTCTGGCTCAAATGGGCGCCTGCCCGAGACCCTGACTCTGGCAAAGAGAGTAGCCTTCCAGGTTCACCGTGTGGCTTTGCACAGACCTGGAATCTTCTCTGGGCCCATACCTGCTTTTGAAAAGATACAAGTGATAACAATGTTAACCTTTGGGTGCTGTGGTTTATCCCTTCAGTAAACGGAGTTGTTTTTTTTTTTTTTTTTAATTTCATTCCTCTTTAAAAAAAAGATAATATTTATTTTTAGAGAGAGGGAGAGAAAAGAGAAGGAGAGAAACTCTTGCATGCGCCCAACTTGGGGACCGGGAATTGAACTGTCAACCTTTCAGTCTGTAGACTAGTACTCAATACACTGAGCCACACCGGCCAGGACTCAACCGTTTATCTCTGTTTATCTATCTCTCTGTGTCTCTAGCAAACAGCCTGAAGAGGTATTCTGGCCTCTGGGCCCCCATGGTCTGCTGAGGGGCGGAGATCAAGCCGGTAGCCACAGAGATATGTATTTTTACGTACTTTTATTTGTGGACATGCCATCTGAAATCCAGTATGGATTTCACAAGAACCTGATTTAGATGGAGGGTTAGCTGGCCATCGAATTGACTCCTGAGTGTGGGGGAGCTATGCGGGCGGAGAGCAGAGTAACTGCATTGCAGGTGGGCAGGATGGCTTGGGCAAAGGCCCTGAGGTGGGAGTGGCATGTCACATTCTTTTCCGGGACTGAAAGAAACTGAGAACAGGTAGTGAAGGGGAGAGCAGTTGGAGATGAGACCTGAGGGATCAGCAGGACTACACCATTCAGGGCCTTGTAGACCACAGCGTTAACATTTTTTTTTTTACTCCTCACCTGAGACTGTATTTATTGATTGTAAAGAGAGATGAAGGGAGAGAGAGAGGCAGAGAAACATAAGTGTGAGAGAGGAACACCCGTCAGTTGCTTTCTGTATGTACACTGACGGGATGGAACCTGCAACGTAGGTTTGTGCCCTGACTGGGAATCGAACCCATGATCTTTTGGTGTATGGATGATGTGCCAACCACTGAGCCACACTGGGCAGGACCACAGTGTTGACTTTTAAACTAAGAGCACTGGGGAGCCATTGACAGGATGGTAAGTTTAAATGAGATAATATTATATAAGATTCCCAACCCACAGTTAGTGTGCCCTTGTGAGTACTTGGGGCCACTCAGATAATCCAGGTTCATCTCCCTATTTTAAGGTCAGGTGATTAACAACCTTAATTCCATCTGCAACTTGAATTCTCATTGCCATGTAACCTACCATATTCACACTAATTCCACTATTAGGCTGGGCACACCTTGGCAGGGGCAGGGCCATTATTCTGCTAACCACACCTCCTCTCCCTTTCTGCATGGGCCTGCCCTTCCTCACCATCCCCCCCAGGCAGGTGTGAGCCCAGGAGGAAGTGTGTGCCACCCACATTTCTAGAGAAGAAACAAAGGCTCCTCACAACTAACCTTCGTGGAATGTGTTCGAGTTTGAAAAGGGGGGTCACATTCTTGGGGGTTAGAATTATTTCTTCTATTCCGCATCTGAGAAACAGTGGTGAGAGAGGTCAGGCGGCTGGCCCAAGGTCACGGGGGCAGGACTGAATATTGCAGGAGTGAATTCTCCCAGGCTTGACCGTAGCTCCTGCCCCTGTCCCAACCGTCCCTGAATATCTTGATTTTTCATGGCCACCCGGAGGGAGTCCTGTGGCCAATTTGCCCTTATTCCTGGCTTCTGGCCAAAAGCCATGGGGTCATACTTGAAAGACTTCCTCAAACCCTGCAAGTCATCACTCTGGCAACTTCTGCCTGAATTAGAAGCATAGACTGTTTCCAATGTACCACCAATGGGGCTTTAATGGGTGCAAGTTTCCAGGGGTGTTTCTTGGCAATGTGTTTCAAAAACCTTAAGAATATGCATTGCTTTTACTCATTGATGCTACATAAATGAAATAGACAAATATGCAGAAATGTACATACCAGGTTGTAAATCACAGCATTATGTAGAATAGCAAATATCAAAGCCAACCAAGGCATCCATCAACAGGGTCTTGATGAAGTGAAAGGAGGGGTCCAATGTGGTACTACACAGTCAATTAAAAATGACATAGAGCCATTTAGTGAGGTACATAGTCCTTGAATCAGCACATGAAAAGATGCCCCATTCCATAGTCACCAGGGAAGTACAAAAGCCACAATGAGATACCACTACACATTTATTAGAATAGCTAAAATTTAAAAGACCGACCATATCACCCTGACTGGTGTGGCTCAGTGGGTTGGGCATCATCCTGCAAACTGAAAGGTCGTCATTTGATTCTCGGTCAGGGCACATGACTGGGTTGTGGGCCAGGTCCCCGGCTGAGGGCATGTGAGAGGCAACTAATAGGTGTTTCTCTTGCACATCGATGTTTCTCTCCTTTTCTTTCTCCCTCTTGTCCCCCTCTCTAAAACAAATAAATCTTTTTCCAAAAGACTGGCCATATCAAATATTGGCAAAGATGAAAAGTCACTGGAAATCATACATACTGCTTGTTGGTGGGGGCATGAAATGGTGTAACCATCTTAAAAAGTAGTGTGGTAGCATCATGAAAAATTAATCATGTACTTACCATATGATTCAGCCATTCCACTCTGAGGTATTTGCCCAAGAGAAATACTGGCAATAGTACATACATGTTTATAGCAGCTTTATTTGCAATAGCCCCAAACTGGAAACGACTCAAATGTCCATGAACAGATGAATGGATAAACAACTGTGGTATGTCCACCCAGTGGCATCTCCTCAGTAATAAAAAGAAACAAACTATCCACACTACACAGATGAGACTCAAAATAATTATGCTAAGTAAGAGAAGCCAGACTAAAAAGAGTGTATACTGTATGGTTCCATTTATAAAAAATTCAAGGAAATGCAAACTAATCTATGGGGACAAAAAGCAGGATCAGTGGTTCCTGGAACATGTGTGTGTGTGTGTGTGTTGGCACCGTGGGGCAGGAAGGATTATAAAGTGGCACAAGGACACTTTCAGGGGTACAGATGTGTTTGCCATCTTAAATGCGATAGACTCATGGATGTATACATATGTTGAAACATACTGTACACTTTAAATATGTGCAATTTATGACATGTCGATCCTAACTCAATAAAGCTATTTTTTTTAAAGAAAAGATGCCCTCTTGATATATTGCTAAATTTTTTTAAAAAGGCAGTTTCCAGTGGTATATGCAATCTGATTTTCTTTCTGGGGAAAAGAAAGGCATTTGTGTGTGTGTATTTTCTGAGGGGATGGGATCAGAGGTGAAGTAGGCTCTTTTTCTTTAAAATTTCCTGGATTTGTGTATTGCTTTTTTAACAACCACATGTCTGCATTGATATGTATAATAAATAAAGCAATTTCCATTTTGCAAGAGGAAAACCAAGCACGCACCCTAAGAGGGCCTAAGCTTCCCTCCTCCCTGCCCATCCTCCCCAGCCGGAGGTGGAAGGTGACCCAGACTCTGGGGCTTCCTGTGAGCTGGTCCCAGAGCGCAGTGGCCCCAGGGCAGTGACGAAAGCACTCCTGCAGATGCTTCCCGGAAGGCCCCGGGAAGGAGGGGAGGTCAGCCGGGACTAGATCAGTAAATCACCCTTGGAAGGGGCCCAAGCACTTCCTCTGCAGAAGCAGGGCCAGAGGAGGGGAAATGTGTGCAGGGCTTGAATGAGTGAGGGGCACCCAATCACGGGAGAGGGAAATTTAGACAGTGGACGCAGTGCAGCCCAGCTCCAAAGGACGGAAACAAAGGCCCGGGAAAACAGGATCCTCCTGAGTTCTCAGTGCCTCGAGCTGCCTGCTTCATTCACTGCTTTTTGGGCATAGAGCTGCCACTGGTAGGTAGTTCTTGTGCCAACAAAGACTAGTTCTGAGCCAGATTCCCAACGTAGAATCTGATGGACCCATCTTGGGTCATGTGGTATCTACTCAGCCAATAGGGTGTGAGGTCTGTCCAGAAAATGTCCAGCCATTGTTAATACAACAAGAACCGTTTGGGCCACATCGATGTAACCTGGCAGCCAAGGAGAGTGGACTGGAATGCGCACGTGTGAACAGTGACAACTTCGCTGTACTAGTCAGTGGGGGCAGTAGACACCCTTGAATGAGCATTGGTATTATGTGGCCACTGTATTCAAAATGACTGAGCAGAGCAACCAGTCTGCAACAAATTTTATGTTAAACTTGAACATTCCTCCACAGGATCTATTCGAATGATTCAGAAGGCCACCGCTACGGGCAACTGGCGATTGGCAGCTTCATCACGCGCAAACGTGCATCACGTCTCGTGCAGAGTTTTTTGGCAAAACATCGAATCACCCAGGTGACTCAGCCCCTCTACAGCCCAGATTTGACACCCTGTGACTGCTGGTTTTTCCCAAAACTAAAATCACCTTTGGAAGGGAAGAGATTTCACACCATCGATGAGATTCAGGAAAATACGAGGGAGCAGCTGATGGTGACTAGGAGAACTGTGGGAGGTCCCAAGGTGCCTCCTTTGAAGGGGACAGAGGTGTCCTTGTCCTATGTACAATGTTTCTTGTATCTCGTATCCTCTTCAATAAATGTCTCTATTTTTCATATTACATGGCTGGATAGCTTCTGGACAGACCTCGTATGCCAGGACACCTTCTATGGAGTTCTCAAGGGGTTCTCAGAGAAGGGGTTCTCAGAGAAGGGGTTGATGTGGGCTGGCCCTCTCCCTGAAGACCGGCCCCTGAGCTCTGCAGAGCAAACCTGACCGCAAGGTTTAGACCACAGACAGCATGGTGTCTCCCTGCGTGACCGCTGTCCTGAGGGGCCTGAGAATTAGCACACCTGCTGGATCCAAGCCACCTCCCATGGAGCAGCTCCCCACCCAGGTCTCTGCCACAGCTGCTCCAGGCAGAATGCTGAAGAGCCTTGTCTAACCACCAGCGTTGAATGCTAACGTAAACACTGCCCCAGCACCTTCTACAGGCCGGGCACCGATCCAGGCACCTCACATATATTCACTCAGGTAGCTCTCCCAACAACTCCAAGAGGTAGGTACTATTATCTCCATTTTACAGATGGGAAAACGAAGGTACAAAGAGGCTCAGGAACGTGCCCTCGTCACAGCAGCAGGATTCAAATCAGGGCAGCCTGGCTCTGCCACCCAGCTCATAACCAGTGCCCCTAGGCCCTGACGCTTATTTCAGGCACCGGGATACAGATCGTCCCACACCCCACTTCGAGGCCTCACTGCCTTGGGAGGGGAGACAGCCATAAAGAGCAATAACCCACACCGTCATCTGTCACTGCTGCTTTAAGTGCTGTAAGCGTGGTGCCCTAAGGTTACCTAGAAAGGGATCATCCTGCCTGCAGAGGTCAGGGAGGGCTTTGCTGCAGAAGTGGCCCAGGTGCTGAGGTCTACCGAGTGACAAGGGGTGGACCCGCAAAGCAGTGAGGGAAGAGTGGGAGGGTGTGAGGAAAGGTCTCTAGGTGAGAGGGAATAACTTGTACAGTGCGTCCCAGATAAGGTAAGCACTTTGCTGAAAGTCATCCCAGGCAAAGGTGACAGGGCATGCATGAGAAGGACCCCGCCCTGGTCTGCAGGAGACTGGCGGCTCCCTGGAACCCTGTCCTGACTCCCCACCTGCAATGACAGTTGAATGCCTGCAGGTCTCTGAGGTAGCAGCAGGACAAGCCTGTAGGCACGGGAGATGTTTGCTACCAAGTGGCCCAGAAGGACGCTAATGACTTGAGTGCCTGATTTGCTGGCGTCATGATGATTCAGGGAAAATGTTACTTGCTGGATTCTGAAAGGGAATTCAGCTGGCTCAGCTGCCCATGCATGGAGACGCTAACCAGAGGCCAGCCTGGGCACCGTTCACCTTGAAAGGGAGGCCTGGGGGTTTACACAGACCGGCCCTGGCCCCTCTCCAAGGGCTTATTTGGACACTGAGATAAAAAGCAAATGCCGGGGCCTTGAGAAGTGCTTTGGCCTCAGCCGTCTAAAGAATATTCTTGACAAGAATGGTCGATTTCTGGATCCCAGTGGCAGCACCGGGGCTGTCACAAGAGGCTGGGTCACTCTGGAGGGTCAGGTGCCACTCAGCAGGGCAAGACAACAGTGGGGCCAGTATGGCAGCAAGGGTGGTGAGGACAGGGGGGCTGACCCTCCCCTGCTCTCTAGGCAAAGCTGGTTTTGCCCGTCTAGAGGGAACCTTAAAAATGTTCTTGACCTGTGGCCCAGAGGTTCAACTTCTGCAAATTTCCCCCCACAGATGCTCCACGAGTGTACAAGGGCACATTTACAAGGGTGCTCGCTGCAAAGTGGCTTGAAGTTTTTAAAAACTGCCAACACCCCAAACATACCCTGATGGGACTGGCTAAACCCAGCGTGGATGTCCTCACCACAGACAAACTAACTGTGCAACCCTGGAAGAGAATGTCCCAGCAAGGAGCAGCCTCTAAGAGTCACCGTTGGTTAAAACAAAACAACATAAAAGGGATAAAATAATGTGCATCGTATTGTTTCTTTCTTTTTTTAAAAGATACTATTACTACAGGCTCTGAAAAAACTGTCTGATGCATCTAAACCCCTCCGTTCATATAGAGTATGTCTGGGGAAGGGCATTATGGGGGACTTTCATTTTTTAAACTTTTGCTTGTTATAGTATAAAATTGTGCAATGCTTGAAGTTTTAAATCATGAGCATGTGTTACTTTTGCTTGGAGAACTGTCTTCTTTTTCAGTGTAAGCATTGACCGCTATGAACTTCCCTCCGTGTCCTGCTTTCGTGCATCCCATAAATTTTGTCTTTGTTTTCATTTCTTCTCCAGATATTTTCTAATTTCCCTTGTGATTTCTTCTTTGACACATTGGTTGCTTAAGAGTGTGTTGTTTACTTTCCACATATTTGTGAGTTTTCCAGCTTGCCTTCTGCCATTGTCTTCTAGTTGCATTCCATTGCGGAGGGTGTGTTGCATTTGAAATCAGGCAAGCAGTGATCAAAGCAGGGGGAGAGCCCGACTGGTGTGGCTCAGTTGGCTGGGTATGTCCCGCAACGCAAAGGGTGGCCAGCTGGATTCCCATTCAGGGCACACACCTGGGCTGTGGGTTCGGTCCCCAGCTGGGGCACATACAGGAGGCAACCGATCAATGTTTCTCTCTCACTTCGATGTTTCTCTCCCTCTCTTTCTACTCCCTTCCCCCTCTCTAAAAAAAGAAAGAAAGAAAGAAAGAAAGAAAGAAAGAAAGAAAGAAAGAAAGAAAGAAAGAAAGAAAGAAGAAAGAAAGAAAAAATAGCACAGTGGTTAGGTGCTCTGGCTCCAGACTTGAGATGTGAAGGCAGCTCCATCACTGATCACCCATGTGAACCTGGACACGATGTCCCTCTCCGTATGGTTGAGCTCCCTGTCCTCGATGAGCAAAAGGGCCCCTGAGTCCCCATGCGACGCTCACCCTGTGGGAGGTTTAGTGTCAGTAGTGTTCTGTTGTTTGTTTCTTCTTTCCATCCTTCCTTCAATACTCACTCACTGGACCCTGTAATGTGCTAGGCCCTGGGTGGGGACTAGGGAACACATATAGACTCTTCTGTAAAGTAGGGATAATGATTCTTAGTCTGTTCAGGCTGCTATAACAAAATGCCACAGACTAGTTGGTGTATAAACAACAGAAACTTATTTCTCAGAGCTCTCGAGGCTGGGAAATCCAAGATCAGGGAGCCAGCGATTTGGTATCTGGTGAAAGTTGACTTCTGGGTTCATAGAGCGTTGTCTCCTTGCTGTGTCCTCATGTGGTGGAAGCAGGGAAAGAGCTCTCTGGGGTCGCCTGCAAGAGGGCACTAATCCCATTCAGGAGGGCTTCACCCTCACGACCTAATGACCCTCCCCAAAGGTCTTACCTCCAAATGCCATCGTCACATTGGTGTTAGGATTTCAGCATATGAATTTTGAGGGGACATGAACCTTCCATCTATAGTGATGGTGGGATCAGTGCAGGTGGTTGGCATTTGAGACAATTCCTGGAGCACATTGCTTAGCCCGGGGTATGGGTCCCCCAGGGTGACATCTATACCGAAGCTGCTGTTGTTGTTTTTAAGGTTTTATTTATTCATTTTTAGAGAGAAGGGAAGGGAGGGAGAAAGAGAGGGAGAGAAACATCAACGTGTGAGAGATACACCCATCGGTTGCTTCTCACACGCCCCCAGCTGGGGGCCTGGCCTGCAACCCAGGTATGTGCCTTGGCTGGGAATTGAACCGGCTACTTTTTGGTTTGCAGGCCAGCACGTAATCCACTGAGCCACACCAGCCAGGGCACTGTTGCTGTTTACAGAAAGAGAAGTGACAGCATCAAGGCCTTCTTTAAAGCCAACCGCCCTGCAGGAGAACGCTCAACCTCACCCTTCTTGGGGCTGCATCACTGGTGTTGATTTCTACCACACCCCCCAACAAGACCTCACCGGAGTCAGGACTGTAGTGATTGTTTTCACTTGTATCCCCACTGTTCACAACAGTGCCTGACACATAGTGGGCACTCAAGCCTTTGTTTTAGTCAAACAGGCACCATTCTATTCATTCACTATGTATAACATCACTGGGAAGTAAGTAATAGATCCACATTTTAGAGATCAGGAATCAGGTCACACAGTCAAGAAGTGGCAGAGTTAGAATTGGAACCTGGGTGATGTGTGTTGAAGGAATAAAGGAAGGAAGAGGCGAGGTACAGGATCTGGGATCTCTTGGCTGAAATGCAGAATTAGAGACCAGGGTCCTTAGGAACTCCCACCCTCACTCCCCCATGGGTCCACAAGTAAAAAGTGGGGACTGGGGACTGGGAAGGTGGGACCCCAAGGCCAAACAGGATGTTAAAAATCAGGGTTCCCAGCTCGCAGCCCCGTGATATCCCAGGCAGAGTGCGAGATATGTCAGAAAACCCCAAGCATTAAATTCCCAACCGTCACTGAAAAGAGGTTTATAATGAGTGGAGTAGAAAGGACAGATTACAACACGCAGTGTGATGTTACATTTGATAAGCACTTCCCACGTGCCAGGTAATTTACAAAGCCCTTTTTATACAGGGTCCGGCAGAAGTAAGGCCTGCTTGAGTGTGGTCGGTAGGGTGATAATATGGGTGTAATAATTTATAGTTTTAATTTGAACATTTCACCTAAAATGTCATACGGTGTGCTTGAGTGTGATATTGTTCTGGTATAGAATTACATGCTTATGATTTTGTAATTAAAAAAAGGGGGGGGCGTTATTTGTGCCAGACCCTTACATTGCTACCTCGTCAAGACCTCAAAAAAACTTAAGGCCCCTAAACCCATTTTACAGTTGTCAAAGCTGAGACTCAGAGACTCCAAGCACCTGGTTCCAGGTCACAGAGCTAACAGGTAGATGAAGGAGCTAAGACTTACACCCTGGTCTGACTGCCCTGTCCCAGCTGCTCCCCTGTCCCCCGCTGTCCCCCAGATGCCTCACCACTAAATGGCGCCACTGATGATTCACACATTTGAAAATAATACTGTTGCTGCCAGTGACATGAGCAACTGAGACTAAGAATTCAGAAAATAAGCAGAGCTCAGCAAGGGTTAAAGGGCTGTGCGTATGCGCCAGTACCTGAGAGGACAGGAAAGTGACCTGGGAACACTTTCGTAAACATGGCTCTGATCACTGGGTTAAAGGTATCGGACTCCTGCCCGGTCGTGCAAGTTCTGCGTCCACCTGCCGACTCCCGGCCCTTCGGGTATAGGTGTGCGGGGAGGTCTGAGAAGGTCCAGAAGACCGAGTCTAACTTAGAAGGTCTCCTAGCACATGGTCAGGCTGCCAGAGAAAGGCCCCAGCCAACCCTTCCCTCCGCCCCAGTCAGAGCTAGCGGGCCCAGGGACACCTCCCGGAAATGGGACCACCCCCCAGGAAGGCGTCGTTCAGGAAGCCCCCTCCATGGCTTCAGCTGGACTTTGCGCAGAAGGAATTTAACGGGACTCCATTTCCTGAGTGGCTCCGTGCCACGTTCTTTCCCCTCGTAATCTGTGTAACTGTGCAAGGTGGTCATTATCTCCATTTTATGGCCGAGGACGCTGAGGGTGAAAGAGTAACCTACTTAAAGTGAAAGGGCCAGGGAGCAGCAGGGCTGGGCTTTGAACCCAGGTCATTTTAGGCAGAAGGAAGCACCTGAACACTGGGTGCGCATGAAGTATCTTGAGACCTTGGGGCAGGTGGAGAAGGGAAAGTGGAAGTGGGGAAATTCCTGAATCTCCCCGTAAGGCAAAGGTCACGTAGGGATATGTGTGCAGGGAGCTGGCCTGTCCCCTCTTAATCCCCTCTGTGGCTCCCCATTTCCTTCAGGCTAAAGCACAACATCACCTACATGGCCTGCCAGGCCCTCCTGTCGGACGGGGCCTGCCTGTTTCTGGCCTTGCCCTCGCCTCTTGCAGGTCCCCGCCGGGCTCCTGCACTCTCTCAGCTCAGACTCTCCACTCCGGCAGCTCCCCTGGCTCCTGGCTGACTTCTACCCATTCTTCAGGCTCGGGCTCGTGCGCTCTTCCCCAGGCCAGCCTGCCCTGACCACTCCCCCCAGGTCAGGCCCCCTCTGTGTTTCCCAGCTCTCCGAACTGTCCCGACCTCCACGTGTGTCACAACACTCATCACTTGGGCCACATCGTGCTCACCACCAGAGCCCCAGTCCCAGGGCAGATGGTGTGAAAAACACCTGTAAGTACAAAAGAAATGAATGACGTGAACAGTGAAGTGCTTGGCAGGCCTTGGAAGGCTGGGGGAGGAGGCAGACGCAGGGCAAGGACCGCGAGGCTGCTGGGTTGACCTGCGGGTCGTACTAATGACAGTTCTCCAGGGGTAGGGCCAGCTCTCAGAGCCAGAACACGGGCTGAAGTTTGGACTTTGTCCTGTCAGCAATTTGGAGTCCTGGGCTAAAGCCCTGGTTCGGGAGGGTAAAGCTGGCCTCAGCGCCATAGTGGGAGACAGGCTGCTCTGGAGAAAGCCACCTGGGGGTCTCTGGACAGGACGGAAATGCGGTAAACACTCTCGTGTTCAGCCTGGAATCACCTGATTCTATGCAGCATCACCTCAGGCATCGGCCCTTGGCCTTCACGTCCTCACTAATCAAGTCTGCTCAGCAGCCCCGGGGGCTGGGACCGCTGTGGGCCCCACGGGACAGAGGGGAAAACTGAGGGCAGAGAGGTGGCATGATCTGCCCCAAGCCACACAGGGACTCTCCAGCCCGGCCTTAATTGAACTTGGCATTGCAGCTCGCCCAGAAGCGGGAGGGTCGTAAAATCTGGACCTGCGTTGTCCAATATGGTAGTCATTAGCCAAGAGTGGCTATTTAAATTTTAAATTTAAATTTTAAATTTAAATTAAGTGGAATAAAAAACTCAGTTGCTCAGTCACACTAGCCACGTTTTAAGTGCTCAGTAGCCGCATTGGGCTAATGGTTACCTTATTGCGCAGATATGGAATATTTCCATCCCTGCACAAACTCCTACAGATAGTGCTGGTCTAGACCATGGAGGTGGATAGGCCCTCAGAGACCATTTAACTCAATGCTCCTCTTTAACAGACAGAGAAAGAGAAGCCAGGAACTGGTTCAAAGTCACACAGTGAGTCAGTGGCAGGGGTGGGACTCCAAACCTGGACTCCTGACCCCCCAATCCAGCACTCACTTTGCCAAAGTAGGTGGAGTCCTGTCTCTTAGCTGGGGCTCAGTAAGGGACTTCTGCGAGGCAAAAGGACACCAGAAGCAAAGTCCAAAGACGATGAAGTGGAATAAATACTTTAATATAGATAACAAAGGTTGCTATCCACAATGTGTGTGTAGTAAGGTACTACAAATAAACAACAAAAAGATGACCGCTCCAATTTAAAATATGGACAATGGATAAGGTCAGGTAGTTTACCGGATAAATTCAAACTGCCAAAACATGGAACGTTACCAGTGAAAGACATGCAAGCATGGCAGTATAGTTTTTCTCTTTCTTTGTTTTTTTCCTCAAACGGGTTGAGAAAGATGGAGACAGCATGGGGACAGGCACTGTCTTATACTGTTGGTGGGAGTATAAATGGGTCCATCCCCTTTGGAAGGCTGTTTGGCTGCATCTCTCAGCTGTAAATATGCAAATACCCTTTGACTCAGTAATCCCTGGGCAGAAACCCAGGGCCGCCTGACTCCAGATCCCGTGTTCTGAACCATGACTACCCTCTGTGAGTGATGGTCAGGCTTGGGCTGGAAAGGGCAGGGCTGGCTGATCAACGGGGAGACTTGTGGATTTGGCTGTGGGAGGTTTAAGCAAGACAGCTCACCATGGGTGAGTTCTTTGGAGACTTTATCTTCTTGTGTGACTGGCTCAGATGTTGGTGAGGAGCCCGGCAAAAATCAATACGTCCTTGGTCAGCTGCTGGAGTGGCTCGGCTGCCATTCCTGTTCTGCAAACAGTTGGAGCCCAGTCACTGGTGAATCAGCACTGACCGCCCTTGACAAGCAGGGCTGGGAAGGCAGTGTGGCGTGGCACTCTGTGCCGGGTGTCCGGTGACCGAGAGAGTGGTACAGCTGGAGAGCTGTCCTCAGGATGATTGGGGCAAATGACATTCTCCACTCCTACCTCAGTTTCCCCTCTCTTTTTCTGTTTCGTTCCCTTTCCCTTCTTTTCTTTTTTTTCTCCTTCTCTCCTCCCACCCTCCCTCCCTCTCTTCCAGTGAGTGTCAAATACGCACCAGGTATTGTGACAGAAAACAGAAGGCCAGGAGTCCTCATTCTTTCTGCGCACAAATCGTCGGTAACTTGGGGGCACCGAGAAGGGAGTGAGCATGGCGTTTGATATAGTGGGAAACGGGGTGGGAGAGGGTGCTTGAGCTGAAGCTTGATACTTAGTAGGTGTCACCAGGTAGGCAGGGGGACGAGGCCAAGAGCTTTGGGAAGGGCTGCAGGGGCCTGAGGGAGGCAGGCAGGGAGAGGCTGAGCTGCTGCTTCCAGAGGGGCCTGAATGCTGGGCTAAAAAGCTTGGATTTTATCCAGAGGGTGACAGAGAAGCGTGGGCTTTTGTTTCTCATACATAGTCTGTCCAGAAGTTATCCAGCCACGTGCTATAAAAAATAGAGATATTTATTGAAGAAGATATGAGATACAAGAAACACTGTACATAGGACAAGGACACCTCAGTCCCCTTCAAAGGAGGCACCTTGGGACCTCACACAGTTCTCCCAGTCACCATCAGCTGCTCCCTCGTATTTTCCTGAATCTCATCGATGGTGTGAAATCTCTTCCCTTCCAAAGGTGATTTTAGTTTTGGGAAAAGCCAGCAGTCACAGGGTGTCAAATCTGGGCTGCAGAGGGGCTGAGTGACCTGAGTGATTCGATGTTTTGCCAAAAAACTCTGCACGAGACGTGATGCACGTTTGGGCGTGATGAAGCTGCCAATCGCCAGTTGCCCGTAGCGGTGGCCTTCTGAATCACTCGAATAGATTCTGTGGAGGAACGTTCAAGCTTAGCACAAAATTCGATGCAGACTGGTTGCTCTACTGACTCAGTCATTTTGAACGCGGTGGTCACACAGTACACATGCTCACTCAGTGCTGTCTGCCGCCCTCACTGACTGGCGAAGGGAAGTTGCGCATCCCAGTCTACTCTCCTTGGTCGCCAGGCTCCATCGATGCGGCGCAAACTGTTCTCGTTGTATTAACGATGGCTGGGCTTTTTCTGGACAGACCTCGTGTTACATTATAAAAATAATTCAATCATACTACAAAGATCCAACAACACCCGAGACTACTCATTAAAATAGAGTAAACATTGCCCTCCAAACCGTCTCTTTAGGTGCAAACTTCTGTTAACAGTGCAGGGCATATCTTTCAACATTCTTTTCTACGAGTCCATAAATTATCCATTTTTTGTCATCTGAAGCTCATGTTTTATGTAGTGTTCTGGCTTGCTTGGCCACGGCAGTGCAGAGGTCTCCCACCTCAGAAACACCCGCCTCCTCCATTCTTCAACAGCAGCACAGCATCTCACTGATGATGGTTCCCTTCATTCCGCAAGGATTTAGTGAACCCTACCGCGCACCAGGCACTGTCCCAGGATGGAGCAGGAAGTGGGACGCAGTCTTGACCCTCAAGGCCTCACTCTTCCTGTGGCCGGGCATCAGGCTGCTTCTGACATTGTCATATAATATATAACGGTGCAGGGACCATCTTGCACGTGTATTTTTTTAAGTGTGTTTGAGTATTGCTATTAGGTAGCTTACTATTAACTATTGTTAACTTACTTTAAAAGGAATTGTGCACATTGAAATTAAAAAAAATTTTAAAAATTGATTTGAGAGAAGAGAGAGAAACATTGATTTTTGTTTTTCCACTTATTTGTGCATTCGTTGGTTGATTCTTGTATGTGCCCTGACCTGGGATTGAACCAGCAACCTTGGCATATTGGGATGATGCTCTAAACAACCTGGCCAAGGCCTGCACATTGAATTTTGGTAGTTGTTGGCAACACTGCGGAGTGTTAAAGCAGGGAGATGACCTAGTTATATGTACAGCCATCCACCCATTGCTACATCCACCCATCCATTTACTGATCCATCCATGCATCTATCCACCCATGTACTCATCTGACAACTATTTATGGAGTGTCGACCGTGTGGCTGGCCCTGAACTGAGTGGGTGTGGTGTCTGAAATAAGTAAACAGCCCCACAGGAGTTGGCCCAGGTCCAGGCAAGGGCAAGGATTCTCCAAGGCCGTCCCACTTTCTCTGGCTGTGCTTCTAGAGGCGGCAGTCCCCCTCTACTCCTGCCCCACACCTGTTGCTGCGTTTATGTGCACTCACCTCCCGCCTTCAAGAACCTGATGACATTTACTCAAATTCAAAACCCTGGGAATATTCAAAAAGTCCTAATTGAGTAACTATTATCATCGTGCAGCACGTGCTGAGCTCCTCCTCTGAAATGTGTCCCCTTTCTCTTCCCATTGCCCTGGCTGTACCCTGGCCTGAGCCACCAGTCTCCCCTTGGGAGACCTGTAACAGCCTTCTCCCCTGGTTGCCTGCTTCTGTTCATGCCCCTGACGATCAACCCATTCTCCAAAGAGCAGCCAGAAGGAACTTCGGAAAAGGTGTTTTGACTCTTGGCACTGGCTTGCTTACATCCTCCAATGCTGTCCCTTCGGGGTTAGGATAAAATCTAAACTCCTAGGATCATGAGCCCATGTGAGCAGGCTCCTGCCAGACATCCCATGCCTCTCTCTCTCTTCCCTCTACTCACTGCGCCCCCCCCCCACCCGCCCCGGTCACACTGAATCCTGCAAACATGCCAGCTCCTGCCTCTGTCCCCGGAGTTTCCTGTGCTTGAGTCCCCTTTAGTAGTTAGGTCTGGGTTGAGACAACACCTGACAGAGGCCTTCCTAGCCTACCCCATCTAAGTCAGGACCCCCAATGCAATCACCCTCTCCAACATTTCCCTGGGGTTCCTTCTCTAGACCACTTGTCTTAATCATGTTGTGAAGTGCTGGTTCCCTTGTATGTCTGATCAGGGTCTCAGGGAGGCAGGACAAGCTGTCTATGGGAATTTGGGGGGCTGGAGAGGTACAGAAGTGCTGGTCTGGAGTCCCTGCTGACCACTCTTCCAGATCCCCACATCCCTCCGGGCCTAAGCCTTTGGCAGGCACTGCCTCTTGAACATTCTGGAAAGGATGGGATTCTCATTCCCATTTTACAGGTGAAGAAACCAAGGCTCAGAGATGGAAAAGTTTAGGGTGTGTCAAGATTCCTTCCTACGCAACGCAAACTACACACAGTTTGTGCGACACAGGTGGTCAGTGTTGTATCAGCCAGATTTTGAACCCAACTCTGTTGGTTCCAACAGAGCAGGCCCAGCCAGGGTTCAGAGTTTGAACCCAACTCTGTTGCTCCAGGGCAAGTGGTCCCAGCCATACCATACTGAACTCGTTTTGGAGCCCCCCAGTCTCAGTGTCCTGAACCAAGGTCACACTGCCCACGTGCAGCAGAGCCAGGATACTAACCCAGGGTTGTGTCACCTCAAATGCAGCATCCTGTCCTGGCACCACGCTCTCTCCCTTCCCCAGGCACCATTTGGGAAGTGAAGGAAGGGAAACTTCCTGAGTCCCCCGCCCTGAGATGGCAGAGAGATGAATACCCCACTGAGCTCAGTGTGGGAGCCGGGAATGCCACCCTGATTGCCGTCAGAGTGGCCTGAGGTTACTTACAGTTACAGGTGAGGAGCCAGCCAGGTCTTGGGACATCATTGTCTGGCTCCTTCCTCTGAAACCCCCTCCTGGGCTCAGGTAGCCACAGCCTCTCACCCTGTGGAGCAGGCCCAGCCAGGGTTCATGAGAGAACACACCCCAGAGCGTGAGCAGCACAGCAATACACTAGAGCTTGTGCTTCAGGGTCAAGTGATGTAAACTCTCCAGGCTTCAACTTCCTTGGCCATAAATGAGGGTACATAAATAGGAGCGGCTATTATCATTATTTTTCTATCTGGCTAACTGTTTTCTAAATTATGGGATAAAGTAGAAATAAATACAGGGTGGGGCGAAAGTAGGTTTACAGTTGTGAATACACACAACACAGTTTATTCTTGTATTATTATTTAATTGTCATATTACTTTCTATACGAACAACCGTAAACCTACTTTTGTCCCACCCTGTACAGGTCGCCACCCACTTCATGGCTGGGAAGCAGGAAGAAATCAGAAATCTGAGGACTCAAGTTACAAGTCTGGATCCGAAGCTAGTTGATACTTGAATGCCTCTCAGACCCATCCTCTCATTTCCGCCCCAGTGCTCAGGTTCCGCCATCATTGTCTCTTGCCTGCATCACCGCAAGAGGCCCTTCGCCTGTTTCCTACCTTCTCCCCTCCGTTCCACCTGCACCCAGAGCAAGCTTCTTACAACAAAAAGCAAATTTGCCTGGGTCACTCTCTCCTGCTCAAAATGTGTAAGTGGCTCCTTTTCTTACTCTGATCTACAAGACTCTGCAAGATTCCAGCTCCATCTGTTGCCAAAGTGCCCCCCCCGCCCCCACTGCCAAAATGCAGCCAGATGAAGGTACTCGCAGTGGGCACTGTTCTCCCTGGCCAGTAGGCCTCTGGAGGCTCCCTCTGCCTGGACCCTGTCGGATCCAGGCATGCATCCTGTGGGTGGCTTGGAATATTTTGTGCCAGAACGCTTCTGAGTCCTCATCGCCACCATCCTTACTCCCCTGAGCTCCCCCAGTCCCCTGTTAAGGCCCCTATTACAGTTCTTATCCACCAGATTTGTCTGTCTGCTTCACCTGTTCTTGAGCTTGGTTGGAGGGGTTGGAAAGCGCAGGTTCACTGCAAGGTCCAAGCCCGGCTCAGAGCTGATTGCCCCTAAACATTTGGGTACTAAATGAATGAATTACAATTTGTCGAAGGTCTGAAAGGGATGAGGATCCAGAAGCGGCCTCTGTACCCAGGGCAGTTAATCTAGTCAGGGAGTCCAGCCATACCTAGGTAAGAAACTAACCGACAACAAAAGGCTTGGGATGGGAGAAGCTGGGTCTTTCACAGGTTGGTGATGAATTGCTCTAAATCACTCTCTCTGCGAAGCATTTGCAGACACTTCTCTCTTCAGAGCTGAGAGCTATAGATTGAGAGGCTGTTAAGACCTGCTTGGTCTAGTCCCCCCCACCTCTCTGGGTGTGTTTCGTTAAAAAAAAAAAAGAAAAGAAAAGAAAAGAAAGAAAAGAAAAGGGACTTGCTACCTCCCAGGCCTAATTAAGTGGTCAGCGCGCTCAAGTCGGGGTGGGGTGGACACTTGGAGGGCCATTCTATCCACAGTTTCTACATTGTTTCTTCTCTTCATTGTTTCTTCTTTTCTTCTGCTCGCGCCCTCCTCCTTGCTCCGCCAAACCGGGCTTCCCGCCCCGCGACCTCCCACTGCCTTCGCTGGGCCCCTCTCTCGTTCCCTCCACTCCACCCGGACCGAGGAGGTGAGCCCAGCCACGCGGCACACCAATGTAATCGTCCCGAGCGGTCTCTGCCTCTCCAAGTCCCGCCTCACACCGCCACCCACCAATCACATTCCGCACCCGCTCCAGCAGTCCGCCCAATCGCTGGCGGGTTGGACTGCCGGCGCCCCGCCCCTCCCGCGCTCGGCGGCTGCTCCACCGGCGGTGGTGCTGGGCCTCGGCTTTCTCGCAGCGGCGCCGCGCAGCATTAGGCTTGGGTCGCGGCATCGGGGGCGCAAGCCGCGGTGCTGCTGCTCGCAGGCTGCTGGGCAGAGGCGGCAGGCAAGGCGGGCGCCACCGGCCGGCCGGAAGGGCGCTTCAGCTCCGCCGTAACCCGCGGTGCGGGACCCAGGACCGAGAAGGAGGCAGCGCCTTCGCTGTCCGGAGCCGGGCCCAGTGCCGGCCCCGACCTGCTTCCCGGAGAGGCCCCCAGAGTTCCTGGCCGCCCCCTGCGGGTGCCCTCAACCTCCCCGGATTCACCTGCGCAGGCGGCCGGGCACCCAGGTGCGGGGGCGTGTGCGTGGCGAGGGCACCTCCCCCGGCCGCCAGCGGGGCGGGGGCGGGGCCGCCCGCCGCCCTCAGCCCTCGGCCTCACTAGTCCGCCCGCCGCCTTCAGCCTCACCGGTCCGTCCGCCACACTCGGCCGCGGGGCGTGAGCTACCGGGGACCGCGGGTCGGGATGCTGCCTGCCAGCGCGGCCCCTCCCGCGCCCGCTACTCCTGTCCTTGCTTCCTGGGCCATGTCCCGCTGTTTACATGCAGGTGAAGCCCCTGGCCACTCCGAGCCCTTCCGAGCCCCAGCTCCCCGAGGGTGAAGCCAACCGACCCGCGAACTGGACTGGTCGTTCAGACCTGGGCCCTCCGGACTCAGATCCCCGCCCGCTCTGCCGCCTCCGCCACCATCTGGGCGGGATCGGGCTCTGGTGTTTTGAGGAGGGGGTGTGGTGTAGGGAAAGGAATCCTGGGGATTTCTGGCTCTCCCCCTTTTTTGGCCTTCGAGGCTTTAGACTCAGGGAACTCGCTCATGGCTTTCTTGATGAAGAAGAAGAAATTCAAATTCCAAACCACTTTCACCCTGGAGGAGTTGACGGCTGTCCCCTTTGTGAACGGGGTCCTCTTCTGCAAAGTCCGATTGCTGGATGGCGGGGATTTTGTCAGCTTATCGTCAAGGTAGGAGCTGGGACAGTCTTGCCTGCAGGGGAGGAGGGGTGATGATCGAGATCTAGCCAATTGGCGAATGTGGAAGCGCCCCTTGGGGCCGAGAGTCTTGAGGGTTATGTGTGTCTGGGTCAGGTTTCCACAGGGCAGGGTTGAGCGATTTGGGAGGTCTGAGCCTGAGGAATCTAACAGAGTGCCCGCACCCGTCTGCAAGTGACCTGCGAGATACCTGGGGGTCTCTTCTTTCAGCCCCTTCTCGGGGCCTTACGTGCAGCCTGCCTTAGGTCCATTCTGCAGACTTGCACAAAGAGCTTAGCGGGTTTGTGCCTTGAGAGGGCTGAAATGGGGAGGAGTGCTCCAGGCTACCCAGCACCCAGCTGGCCATTTGGGCTGTCATATGATTTAGAGCCCAGGCCAGCCACAGGTTCCAGGTACTCCCAGCGCTGGGAAGGCCAGACGCCAAGCACTCCTGGTCTGCCTGGAGGGAGGTGGCTGGATTTTGGCCTGCCCAGCCCCCTCTGAGTGACTGTCCTCTTCTAGTTGGAGCTGGGCTGCTTTGAATTGCAAATGCCCTTGTCAAGGAGGCTGCAGCCCTCTCTGAAAGAGGCTCGATCAACTTTGGTTTTGTGTTCCCCATCCTGTAGGCCCAGCTGCCCAGCTCATGGATGAGGGCAACTGAGTTCCCAAGCTGTACCCACTGACGGGGCCCACCTGGGGTCACATAGTCCTGGCCTGCTTGGGAGAGTGCCTTGGAGTTTGACAGATGGGAGTTTGAGTCCTAGCTCTGTCACTTTCTGGGCCCAATACAGGTCCCTGTCAGAAAGTTGTGGAGATGTTTCAGTAGATAGAAGGCAGTGCAGGGCCTGGCCCAGTGCCTAGGACAAGCTGGTTCCCTTCCCTGGTCTGTCCCTCTGCTCTGTAGGCCTTCATGTGGGGCGCCTGTTAACAGAGGGAGAAACTGAGGCCCAGAAAGAGGAAGTAAGTGGCTTGCCAGAGACCTCTCAGGAAGCAATTGTCAACTGAACTTGCCGTGTTTGGAGACTCGTTGGGTATATCTGGTGGTTGAATGTTCTGTTGGGAAGAGGGGAGGAGAGCCACGCAGCCTAACCCAGATCTTGGGAGTCCCTGGTATGGACAAGGTGGGGTGCCTTTTTGGGGCATTTGGGCCCCCTCAGGCCTGGAGGTTCTCCAGTCTACTGGGAGCTGCTTTTCTGAGGGATTCAGACGAGAGCTGCCCTTTGCTGAGAGGTAGGTAGTGGGGACGGGGTGGAGCATATACGGTTACTCCGGAAGCCTGTGATTCTGGGGCCACTGCATACAGCAGCCTGAGGTCCCAGGGAAAGGGCTGTCCTCATAGCTACAGCCTGGGGTTGATCACCTACTCACTGGCCAGGCGACTTTGCACAAGTCACCTAAACTCTAATTCCAACAACCAGCAATTATTTGCTCAGTGTTCCCCATTTTACTAGCACCTTTCACTTAGCCCTTCGACGAGGCCATGGAGCAGGGTGGAAGTTGGGTTGGGGGGGCACCTGTAGGATGGAGCAGGGTGGAAGTTGGGTTGGGGGGGCACCTGTAGGATCATTATCCCCATTTTATATAGATGGAAACTGAGGCTCAGAGAGGGAGCGCTTTGCCTGTGTTAATACAGCAGCGCCCAGATTCATACTTGGCGTGTGCTTTTAACCACTGTCCTTTTCCACCTTTGCGCCTTGGTCTCCTGTTCTGTGAATGGGAGAGGCCATGCACACCTCTCATCCCTGGAGCTCTGAGGGGCAGTGGTTAATGTGTATACCAATGCCTGGCCCTCCCAGATCTTAGGGGGACCAGCTATTGTCAGCAGGGGGCCTATATGTGAGCTGGGAGTGGGGCCAGGGTCTTGGATCCCACTGAGGAATTGGTATTCATCCTCAGGCTGAGGCCCTGGGACCACTGCCACCCTACCTGTCAGCCTTTCCGTTGCCCTAAACCTGCCCCCTCGTCCAGGGAAGTCTGGAAAGTTCCAGGTCTCAGCCCACAGCTGCTGGATTTCACCTTTGCCTCCCCCTCTTCCCTCCTGGCAAGAAGCCGTGGATTCCCTGAACCCTGCGAGCCCAAACAGCCTTGCCCAGACCTCATCCTGGATGAAACCTGAGTGGGGCTGAGGAGGGAGGAGCTGACATCGAGCCCCCCAAAGCCCGGCACTTCGTGGGCTCTGGGTGCCTGTTTGCTTCTGAGCAAGTGTGGCTGGAGGGAGAGACATCAGTGATGGGATCCGTGGCTGCTTTAGAGCTGCTTTGGCTTTTGCTTAGAAGATAGGAGTTTCTGTTTTGGGGTTTTGGCTTTTTTATCTCCTCCACTTCGATTCCACACACCCTGGTCTGCAGCCCGGGAGCCCCACCTCACAGCCCACCCTTCCAGACTGACAGGCCCCAATGTTTTGGAGTTGGGATAGGGTTAGACGTGATGGGACTTGCTTAGATCCTGGACCCAGAGCCAGTAGCGCACTCACCCCCAACGCCAGGCGCCCCTGAGTTAACCCAGAGACAGGCGGCGGTGGTGGCATGGGTGGTGTCAGAGGGAAGCAGGCTCGAGGCCTCGCCCATGCAGCACTCTCCTTCTTCCTCGGAGTGTTTCCCTGTGTGTTGGGTGCCATGGCAACAACGGGGTACACAGCTCCAGCCTGACCCACTTTGAGCAGGTAGAACAGGTGGTGGTTTGTCGCCCTGTTCCCAGCGCTGTCTTTCTGAGGCCTCCTTACGAACCATAATCCTCACAGCTCCTGTGTTCTGAGTGCCCGTGCTATGTGCTGAGAGTTTTGCAAATCGTGTGTCCGTTAATCCTCTTGGCCATCGGGAGAAGCACTGAGGCCAGAAAGGTGAAGCCACATGCCATAGGTCACCTGGCTGGTAATTTAATTGGAAAATAACCCTTTTATCATTAGGGTTTAAATTGCCTTTGATGGTGCACTTACTGTATGCCAGGGGCCTTGAATGATGATCCTCAAACCATCCCAGGAGCCGATGATGAAACTGAGGTCAGAAGACCTAAAGCGATGGGCCTGTGTCACTCTACTAGGGAGGGGCATAAATGTGATTTAAATTTGGACTGGTCCAGCTCCAAAGTCCTGCCTTCCCTTGGTGACAGAGGGCTGGAAGCAGCTATAGCCCCATGTGCTGTCTCCAGACCTTCGAAATAGGTTCTTTTCAGTGGGTTGGAGGGGTACAGGAAACCCCAGATAGGGATAACTTCGAGGCACTGAGCTAGATCCTGTGAGACCTGAGGATAAGGGATAAGGGGCCCTGGGGACATAGATGGGGGTGGGGGGCTGAAGTCACTGCCATGGTTTTGGGGCCAGGCACAGACTGGCACTGTGTGCAGTGGGTGTGTGCCAAGGACCCCGCCTGGAGGCCTTCTAAGCGGATGCTTCCAAATGGCAGCCGAGAGGCTTTCCCAGGGGTCCTGGAGGGGGATGCAGAGGTCCCAGCCAAGTCTGCTAAGTCTAGGAGCAGCGGGCCAAGCCGTGGTCTCCCCGGGGTGGGCTGGGAGCAGCTTTCCAGCTTCAAGCCCGTCCGTCCTTCAAGCAGGCACAATCCCAAACATCCCGAGAGGTCTCTGCGTCCAGCTGGCACTGGTCCTGTGGCCTGCCCCATGCACGTGGCTGGCAGTGCCAGGGCACGGAGCGAGAGGGAGGTGTTGATTTACCTTATAAGTCCTCTCTGTAAGAGACAGGTAGAGATGAGGAAACTGAGGCCTGGGGCAAAGAAATCACTTGTTCAGGTCACTTCATGGGAGGAGCTAAGGGCACAGCTGGGTGGATTCTGGTCTGGCCCTGACCACTGTCCCGTGTGCCTCAGCGCCCCTTTTTGCATGAAGTGGTCAGGCAGGGCCAGAAAGAGAGGAGAGCCACCTTCAGGGGCCCCTCCTGCTCTGTAGTTGGGTGCCAGGCTGCCCAACTGTCCAAGAAGCCGACTGTGTGACTTGGAGACACCTCCCCCTTCCTTTCTTCTTTGATAACTTTGAACTTGTATTGTCTCTCTCTCTCTCTTTTTTTCTTTAAGATTTTATTTATTTATTTTTAGAGAGATGGGAGGGGAGGGTGGAAGAGAAAGAGAGAAACATTGATGTGTGAGAGATACATTGAATCGGTTGCCTCTGCAAGCCCCCAAATGGAGACCTGGCCTACAACCCAGGCATGTGCCTTGGCAGGGAATTGAACTGGCAACCTTTCAGTTCACAGGCCAGCACTCAACCCACTGAGCCTTACCAGCCAGGGCTCTCTTGTCTCTTCAGTGGGATTTTTACTTGGGTAGCCTTTTGAAAGAGGACATGCCTGCTCCCAGGACAGGCACTGCAGTCTCTCCCTGGGCCAGGCCTTGAACCAGCTGGGGTGGGAGGTCTCAGTGGGATGTTTGAGATTTTTGGGGCATGAAGACGGCCTTGGACAGGTCAAGTCTGCAGCTGGAGGGCCCTGTGCCCAGGCCTGACCGCACCAGGTCTTTGCACACACACCACAGGCGTGGCCAGGCCTCCACTTCCCCAAGGCCCTCTTCCTCCCTCCCGCACCTGCAAAAGGCTGCTGAATGCCACTGGCAGGTGCTGCCCTGGACGCCTGCTCTCACACACACCTTAGTGTGGAAGGAGGGTGCTATGGGGATGACACATGGTTTGTCTTTGGGCCCGAGTGGGTGAGGATGTAGAGGTCCACAGCTGTGGGACCCCGAGGCGGGGAGGGCACCCTCTTTCTGTCACAGAGCAGGAGCTCTGGAGACTGAGCGTGTGGGGAGGGTGGAGGAGGCCACACTTACTGAGCACCCCCCGGGTCCTGGACTTTCAGAGGTAAATGGGACCAGACAGCCCTGCTCCCATGGAACTCCCCGTGGGATGGGGGCCGTGCACCTGGTGGGCATCACAGAGAGAGATGTCAGAGCCCAGCAGATCTGGTACAGGCGCTCCCCAGGATTCCAGTAGATCCCCGTGGACCAACTAGGGAAGGCATTTCTGTTCAGTCATCAGTCTGTTTGTGTGACAGGTGTGACTGGGCACCCACACCAGGCTGGACACAGTCCTTGACTTCGTGGAGCGTGCGATCATGTGATAGGGCACATCACTGCACTGGGGACAAGGGCTTCCCTGAGGAAGTGGCCCTTCAGAGGAGCCCAGAAGGCCAAGCGGGATTGGATCGGAGAGGGATTGGGAAGAGCCGTTAGGGTAGAGGCCCCTGGCTATAAGGCCCTTGGTCAGTGGCCTAGGCACGGGGCTGGCATGGCGGGGTGCAGAGAGGGGCAGGGAGGGGCGGGAGTGAAAGAAGATGCGAGGGGCGGCTAGGGTGGACCACTCCTGACCTTGGGGGTCAAGCCGAGGGGCAGGGGAGCAGTGTGGCCTGGTTTGCCGATTAGGCTGATGGCTCTTGGTTGCTGGTAAAGAGGAAAGGGGGCTGACTGGCACCCAGTAAGGGACAGTTGAGCTGGCTGGACAGTGGCAGGCAGAGGGGGCAGGTGGCTTTCCTCATCCTGAACACCTAGTGCTTGATAGGTGCCGGAAGAGGGGAGTTCAGAGGGTACCCAGCAGCCAAGTGTAGCTGGGGGTTTTTTGGTCCCACAGAGTGTCTAATGGTTTTTGACAACATAAGAATCCAGGCTTTTGGTGTCTTTTATTTATTTATTTATTTTTTTATCCTCACCCGAGGACATTTTTTTTTCATTGCTTTTAGGGAGAGGGGAAAGGGGGCAGGGGGAGAGAGAGGAAGAGAGAGAGGGTGGAACATTGATTGGTTACCTTCTTGTGCACATCCTGACCGGGTTACAAGCCCAGACTGGGGATCAAACCTGTAGCCTGGGTGTGTGCCCTGAAGGGGAATCAAACCCACGACCTTTTGGTCTACGGGACAATGCTCCAACCACCTGAGCCACACCGGCCAGGACCTTTCGGTGTCTTTTAAATTGGAAGATCTGGCAACAGTGCTGCATGGCAGCTTTTGGCCCAAGGGGTTTTGCAGCTGCCTCCTCCTTGGGCTTCCTGCTGCAGGCTTCTCCTGACCTCACTGCCCACCCTTGGGTCCCTGACCGTGGTCTGCCTCCCGCATCTTACTTGGCCAGCCTGGTCTTTGGGGCCCTTGTGAAAAGCCTTCCATGTGCAGTTGGGGGCATGAGGAGGCGGACGCCTGTGGAGAGAAGTTCTGCTGGCCGGCCACAGAGGCCACCTCTGGCAGCCAGTTGGTGGCACCAGGCCAGCTGCCAGCTTCCCGTGGGGTCAGGCTGTAATGCTGGGGCCCTTGCTGAAGCCTGAAGCTACCCAGCCTGTGCCTGGCCTTGGTGACTGCCCCTTGGCCCTGGCCTTTGCAGCCACTGGCCACACCGTTGGCAGGTGCCAATCTGGCAGCCCCTGTAGTGTGCCCGCCAGCCTGGCGCTGGCAGAGCCCTGACCCGAGGTGCTCTGGCTCTGGGGAGCCAAGGCTGTTCCCTGAGGTCTGTTCCTCGCTTCGAGCTCTGTCCTGGGAGTCGCTCTGGCCACGGGTTCTCAGCAGCAGACACACGGTGTCTATGGGCCCTGCTTGCCTGGGGTGGCCTGGGGCCCTGCGTGCCTTTGAATTCTGCTTGTTCAGTACCTGGAGGCCTGACTTGCATTCAGGAAGCTCTGCCTGGGCCTTGTGATTGCTGCCAGCATGTCTGTTCTCGGGCCTCAGGAGTCTGGGGACTTGGTGTGTGCTATCTGGTGACTGCCATCAGTCACTTGCCTGCTGCTGGGGACAGGCGGTATAACACCCATGGTAACCAGTATAGATTTATCCTTATCACACCCAGCCAGCCACAGGAAGGCTCGAGCTGGGAGAGACATCAGATTTGCCTAGAAGACCTGGAACTAAGGTGGGGTGCGGGGAGGGGTTTCTCTCTCCATTATCCGCCTTGCCTGACAAGTGCTTTGGGTTGCGGAGAGACCCAGACCTGTCCACAGATGTGCTCTGGGACCTGAGGTCTGTCACCCCTGGGCCTTCTGGCTCCCCCCAAAGTCCCACTGTGCTATTGGTGGCCTTGGTGAGTGAAGCCTGCAGCTGCCCTGCCTGTGCCCGGCCTGGGCATCTGTCTGCCTGGGCTGCGGTGGCAAACCCCTCGTCTTTGCTCTGAGCCTATTTTGGTGTCCGGGCTCGGAACAGCTCTCACATGCAGGCCTGGGACCACCAGCCCCCCACCCACCCTGTCCAGATGTCAACAGGGAGCAGCCCCTCCTTCCACATTGTTCCGCACTAGAAGGAAGGAGCTCGGGTGGAGGATGTTTGCCTCCCTGGACAGGCCGGGGGCTCGTCCCACACATAGGCCTGGGGAGGACATTCCCATCCTGCTTCTGCCTTTGCTGCTTACGTGACCTTGGGCAGGGGACTTTGTGCCTAAGCCTCCGTGGGCCTCCCTGCCCATCGGGGCTGCTGGTGCCTGCCTCGCAGTGTTCTTGGGAGGACACGGTGAGATAATGCTTGCTGGACGTCTAGCTCGGCTCCTGGCACATGGTAGGAGCTCGGTACTTGTTGCAGTTCGTCCTTGTGTCCCTGGGCTGACTCATGGCAGTGGGCTGAATGGCACACTTCACTTGCCCCTCTGTGATCACTGACACTTCCCTCTGGGCCAGGACTGACTGGGGTGCTGCGGGCAGAGGGAACTTCCCAAATGGGGTTGTCTCTCTCTGCCCTCTGGAGGGGTAGGGACAGGTGAGGAGCACACCTGGTGTCTAAGGGGCAGGCCTCACGCTGGAGCTCACATTCCCCGGTGGAGCCTGTTGGCAGAACCTGCCCTACCTTGGGGTACATGGCTCTGAGCCGGGGGGAGCTGTGGTACTCCCCCTGTGGGGGTGGCCAGGCCGGGCTGGGGAAGGCTTCAGCTCGTGGGAAGGGGCTCTCTGCACATTCAGCTCTGGGACCCACTCTGGCAGGCAAAAGATAGCTAGCTCCCCACATGAGGTGGAGGGCAGGGGAGTGGGTGAGGAAAACCGGGTGCCTTCAGTAGAGGAGAGGCCCCTGACCTCCTGGCCCTCCCCTTGCTTTCACCACACTTTATACTCTTCTTGGTTTTGGCTTCTGCATTTGCCTTGCCCTCAAGCTCCCTGCCCTCTGCTTCTTCCCCTAGCTGAACTGCTCAGCACAACGGCTACCTCCTCCAGGAAGCCTTCCCTGGCTTCTTTTGGCCTTGCACACCCACTGCAGGCCCTCGTGTCAGGACACTACCATCTCTGTTCACAACTCTTAGCTCCTTCCTCAGACTGTGGGCGGGAGTGGCCTCTGTTGTATCGTAGTCCTGGTGCTTCCTGCCACGGGTTAGCACTGGCTCAGGGCTGGGACATCTTTTCCTTGGCATTTAACCAGTATGGGCGCTGATGGTGCTGGACTGTGTGCTGGCTACTGCCAGCTGCTGGGGTCCAGCCCCTCCCGACTGGTGCCAGAGGTATCAGTCTGTGTCAGGAGCAGCCTTCGCCTGGGTCCCGGGCAGCTGGGGACACCGCTGGGTTGTGTTGGGTGGACCCTCTGCAGAGGAGGGGGAGGAGGAGGGGGCTGGGGCCGCCCCAGGCTCTGTAGTTGGACCTTGGCAGCTGCCCCGTCTGACTCTGTGACCATGGCCAAGTGCCTTGTCCTCTCAGCCTTGGCTTCCTCCTCCACTGAATGGGGTGTGGGTACTCATACAGGGCCACTTGAGATCAGGGCACTTGCTCAGACATGGCCAGGTACCTGGCGGCTGAAAACAGTCTAAACCTGCCTAGACGTTTAGCCCTGTGCTGGGGAGGGTGCTGGGGAGGGTGCTGGGGAGGGTGCTGGGGAGGGTGGAAGTCTGGGTTCTGTTCTCACGCAAGGCACCCTTGCCTCCCACCACTTCCTCTCTGATAGCGCTGGCTGCCACTGCTTGCTGGACTTCTCTGCACACGCTGGGGCAGCACACCTGTGACTCCCCCGCCCCCAGTCCCTCAGGGGCCATTTCCTGAGCACCTTCTGTGTGTGGGGCCCCGTGCTGTTTCTTGGGGACACAGCACTGTTCCCGCAGGTCCCCAGCCTAGGACGCGATTCTGGGCTTGGTCTCAGGGATGAGTAGGTTACCGGGTGGTGGGAGGAGAGCGGCCCAGGGCAGACTGAGGCAAAGGCAAGAGTGCCAAACGGGGAAGAGCCGGCTGCCTGGGGCTTGGAGTCGGGGAAGGCCATGGGGAGGGGCCACGGAAGGGAGTGAATCAGTCAGATTTTTATTTTAGAACCACCAAGGACAGCCAGGCCGGGTGACTCCTTGGGGCTGCAGGTGTCAGAAGGGGAGGTGGCTGTCAGCTGAGAAGGGTGGCTTCCCATCTCTGTCATCATGGGACAGTTAAAAACAAAACTCGAGCCTACTGTGCACAGTGAGAACAGACAAGCTGCTGCTACTCACAACAGGGCCGGGTGTCACCGTGTGGAGGGGGGAGCAGGACACTAGGACGTGCTGTGTGATGCCATATACATTGAGTTCAGAAGCATTCTGATAACAAGGCAGGATGATGTCACCTTTGTCGGGATGGCGGTCCTGTCTGGAAGGGGCCTCTGGGGCCTGTGAAGTCCTGTTCCTTCGGGACCGGCTCCCCGGAGCCGTTGCAAGGACCCGCGGGCTGTAGCTGATGCTGTTCGCACATGTCTGTGCTGGTGCTGGGAGCCGGCGTCCTCCAGGCAAAAGCGAGGACCCTTCTTGGGTGCCCAGAGGCCCAGAGGAAGTCCTTGGGTCTTTCCAGGGTCTTTCTGGCAGGGCGGCCTGAACCATCCCGACCAGTTTCTGAGGCCATAATTCATCTAGGCAGCTGCCAACAGTCTTTGGCTGGGGCTTTTCCTCTGACTCTTGCAAACCGTCATGGGGCTGCTGGGCTGTGGGCCTTGGCAGCTCAAAGGGAGGGCCGACTCCTCAGGCCGCCAAACCATGGGATCTCTCTGGGCCTTGCTTTCCTCGTCTGTGAAATGGGGTAACAAGCTCTTTGTCGGTGCCTGGATTAAATGGGTTAACACCCTATGTACCCAGCATACCCCTGGCACGAAGTAAGTGCTTAGGAAAGGCTGGCAGTGGTTGGTATTAATTTAAGGCAGTTATTGGAGGGGATCCAGGGTGGGGAGCAGAAAGGAAAGGTCCGCATTCCCCGCTCTCTTCCTTTAATTGTTTCTCTTCTCTCTTCCTGTGGTTCACCTGTTCAGCAGCCATTTGGGATGCGAGCCGGGCCGCTGCCCTGGCCCTGTGCTGTGCCCTGGGCATGGCCTCTGACTTGGGGCCCATGGCCAGGGCACCACTAGACACATCAGCTCTCCGAGGAGGGCTAAGGGAGGCATCCACCTGTCCTGCCAGCCGTGGCCCCGACCCCTCACTTTGGGGGAGGGCCTCTGATTGACGGTACTCTCCCTTCATGCCAGGAGAAAGGCCTGTCCTTGGGTCCCTGTACCTCTCAGGGGTTTTCATGTCCGCTAGAGCGGAATCACATGCACCTGGGTGGGAAAGGCCAGGCCCATTTTGGATGCGGGCAAGACGGAGGCCCAGGCTTCGTCTGGACGTATTCCCAGTGTCGCTCACTCAGGCCTGGCTTGTAGTCAGTGCTTGGTGAATGTGTGTGGACTGAGTGACAGAAGCAGCGGTCGGCCCAGTCTGCAAGTCTGCAGCAGAAGCAGGCCACCAGGGAGGAGGTAGACATCGGTAAGTCAGGGCCTCGTGGTCCCACCTGACCCCGGGCCCTCCGACCTGTGGTTGGCATCTCGGAAGATGGCTGGAAAAGCAGGCCCGAGGCTTTGCTGGCTCTGTGACATGGGACTCTGGCTGAGTGGTCCCTGATTATTCCCTGGTCACCTCAGAAGTCCAGGGAGCCATGGGGAGCCGCGGGGACACCTAGGGTACATCCAGTGCCCACAGCGACCCCTGGCCCGCAGACTCTGCAGAGGGGCCCAGGACATGGCCCGCCCTCCGCTGGGAGGCTCCTTGCCTGGCAGTGCAAATACCAGTGCAAGGAGGCCTAGGGCAGCCCTGGTTGGAAGCAGGGCTGTGAAGGTCACTGACTGAGTCATCAGATACTCGCTGGGCACCTACTGTGCACTCGGCAGTGAGTAAAGCAAAGGCCTTTAGGACCTTCTGCTCTGGGACACAGGAGCCTCCTTCTGGTTCTCCACACCTAAGACCCCGAACCGGAAGAGGAAGTCGTTTGCCCAGCCGTGGTAGTTGGGGAGAGAGTGGTTTCAGGAAAGGCTCTGCATGGGGTTGGGAAGGGACTCAGAGGACAGGGACATCCCCGTGACTCGCTTGAGCCCAGCCATTTGAGGAACCCGGGCTCTGGGAATATGGAGCCCTCCCTTCAGTTGCTTCCCTTCCTGGGGTGATTCAAATCCCACCCAGGCGTGAGTCAGCCAGGAATGGCCCAGGCACGCCAAGGCCACCTGTCAGTCTGCCTCCCAGGATACCCCAGACAGGTTCAGGGCCTGGGGAAATGTCCCGATCCAAGGCTCTGGGGTAGGGAATGGGGGCTTTGTCAGGGCCATGCGTGCCCGGCTTCCTGCTGGACCATCTGTCTCAGAGCCACTGCTGATAGTGGTAGCCATGTCCCCCGTTCCGCACGAGTCCCCTCTGGGTATGTGCCCTGCCCTGTTCTTTCATTAGGCCTCTCAGCAAGCCCAGGAGACAGGAGCAGCGTAGTGACCGAGGCCCAGAGAAGTCAAGTGTCCAGTGGGCGGCAGGGACTGGCCTTGAACCCTGGCCTCTCTGCCCCCCGCACCCATGACTTGTGAGGAGGCCTGCTAGGAGTCTCAGAGGCTCAGGAAGGGCAGTTCCCCGAGCACAGCCAGCCCTGAAGCTCTGCGTTTTGTGCAGCCGTGTGTCCCGGGCGAGGGGCAGTTGCCGCTGCAGCTCAGCCGTGTCTCTTGTTTTGCATTTGCTAGGGAACTCCAGCCGGCCCAGCTCTGGCGTGGGGGCCCAGCTTGAGATTCTGGGCTCAGACGGCGATGGGCTCAGAGGGGAGGTGGCATCTGTGCCCCGGGCCTTAGTTTCCCTGCCTGTGACATGGGGGTGATGGCGCCTGTCTCCCAGGGTTGGTTGGGGTCTGGGTTCTGGGAGGTCAGGCAGAGAGAGCTCTTAGTTAAGTGCCTCATGCGTAGAAAGTGCTCAAGAGGTAGGAGGCTGATGTCACGAGCTCCTACGGGAACATTTCCCTATTTCTCCCGCTGATCCGGATTGACCTGGCTTGGTCCCTGACACCAGCAGGTCCTGGCGGATTTGGCCCCGTGCCGTATCCATGCCTGGGCACTCTGACCCAGTCGCCACCCTTCCTTTGGCGTAAGCCTGGTCTCAAGGCTGCCTCTTCCCTGGTATTGAGACTCGTGGTGAAGGGTCCGGCCGCAGGGCTCAGGAACGTTGATGTCACCGTCTCCTGAGAGCAGCTCCCCCTGCACCTCCCCCCTCGCCCCCGCCCCCTGTGAGACTCGTGGACTCCCTGAGCCTCCGTTTGCTCAACCATTTTGCTCAGCCGCGTTTGTGACGCCGTCAGTGGTTGGGCCCGCACAGAGTTAATAGTTCAGCAGCACCTGGCTCACGGGAGGATGTCCGGGGAACGGGGGCCAGGCTGGGCCACGCCGGGTGGTGGGCACCTTCGCCCGGGTGGCGGGGGTGGACCAGCACTTTGTCAAAGCCAGCAGTTTACTTTGGATCCCTTCAAGGGCCTGCTGTCCTCTTGGGCTGTGAAAGCAAGAGGGGGTGCCCATTGGCATCACGTGAGAAGAGCATCCGTGCGTTCTCCTGGGTGGTGGGGCAGCCGCCTCTCGCTGGGCTCGGTGTGGAAGGCAGAGTGGGGAAGAAGCGTGTCTGTGTCTGTGTCTGTGAAACAGGAAGCCAGCACCTGCCCACTTGGGGTTTTTGATCTGTTTCGAGGTTACTGGGCTGGTGAGTGGCAGGATTTGAACCCACGTGCACGTGACTCCAAGTGTTCTTCCCGCCTCCCTGGATGCTTCCCCACCGAGCCTGAGGGACCTGGCTGACCCTGACCCCTTTTCTCATGTGGAGTTTCCGAAGCTCCCCGTGTACTGTGCAATCTACTTCCACGGGCCACTTGCTGCCCCAGCCTTTTACTCCCAGCCCACCTGCCAATCCCTGGGCCGCCCTCAGGGCTCACAGTTTTGGCAGGAGAGCAGAGGAGGATCTTGGGGTGCCAGGTGGCTCCTCTGAGCTCTCCAGTCTCGAGCACAGAGTGGTTTGGCTTCTAGGAACTTCTTGCTGCCTCACGGTGTTGCAGGAAGAGGGCTGGCTAAGGCAGAACTGCGAGAAGCTGCTTCCCCTGCACACGGCCCTGAATTCCTGGCAGGAGCCAGACGCTGCTGGGCTGCCACGCTGGCCATGTCGTCGTTGTCGGGATGAGGTTCCACTGCCCTGCAGCCCCTGGACGGACGCCTAGGCTTGTCCCCGGGCGGGCCCCTCCCCAGGCGGCTGCGCTCTCTTCGGGGAAGCACAGGCAGATGTTGTCAATTTAAATTGTTTCCTTATTAGACTCTCGCCTTTCCCTGGCTGGATTTCATCTGCCGGGAACCTTGGTTGCATCACTAGGACCCCCTCCCTCCCTCCTCCAGGAGCCTGGCCAAGGACTAGGAGATCGCAGAGTGGGTATGGCAGGGGTGCAGGCTGGATGCTCTGGCAGCCCCCCAACGTCCGCCAGCTGTGGGGAGGGATTCGTGACAGAGCCTTGCTCTGGTTACCTCTCGTTATAGCCACTGAATGGGAGGAATTGGGGACCAGCCCTCTCAGGAACCCAGGAGCACTGCTGCGGCTGGGAAGTTCCTGGGTCCCTCTCAGTTCTGGTGGATGTGGTCTTCCTTAGCAGGGCGCCCAGCTGCTGCCTCAGAATCACTTAGGAGCTTGTTTAAAATGTTTAGTCCAAGTCCTGCAGCACTGGTTCTCAGCAGGGTGCGATTTTGCCCATCCCTTCCCAGGGGAACGTTTGGCAATGCCTGGAGACGTTTTTGGTCCTCACAGCTGGAGCTGTGCTACTGGCAGGATGCTGCTACACACCCTGCAATGCACAGGACACCCCTGGGGAAAAAAGACAGAATGATCTGGTTCAAAGTATCACCAGCGCAGAGGCTGAGAAACCCTTCCCCACAGAGTCTGCCGTCTGGCGGGGCCTGGGGGGTCTTCATTTGTGACAAGCCAAGAGCTTTACGCTGTTGGCTTTGGTCTGATGAGCCCTATCCTGCTGTGGCCACGACAGAGCTGCCCCCTGCCAGGCCCGGGCTCTGTGCTGGGCACGTACCCGTGGCAACTCAGACATGGCAAATGGGCGTTTGTGGCCCTGTGGCCGGGAAAGTGGAGTGCTGGGGGTGGACGGGCGCGGGGTCTCCCTGGAGCCCGTTCCCTGGGCTCCCCCACTCATGTCCTGGGTTCCCTTCTCCTGACCCTGCTCCCGTGGCCGCCGCTGGCCACGCTCAGCCTTGGCTGCCCTCTAGCCCCCGTCAGCTCTGGGGATGGGCCCTGAATGACTCCTGTCTGCAAGGACGCCCAGGGCGTGGCAGCCTGTGGCCAGGAGGTGGCACCCCTTGCACTGACCCCTTGTCGCCTTCATGACAGAGCCACTGCCCACAGTGTCTGTGGTTACGGAATAGACGCCCTGGTCTGGGGCCATGGGAGCTCCATGGGGGTTCTGGCCTGAGGACTCCCGCCTGAGGGGAGTCCTCTATTTCGGGACAACCCAGAAATAGCCGAATTCTGCCGCTGTGCTGGCCCCAGTGGGCTGTGGTGGGTGGGTAGAGGGCTCGCCCTGCTTCTCTGGGATTTGGACGTCTAATTGTATATCTTAAAGCTAAAAACAAGACTCCCCTGAAGCTGCCCTGAAAACCCGAGCTCTGTAATTACCTGTCTCTGGCCGGCAGTGTGGAGCTGGAGGCCCAGGCCCGGAGGCTCCAGGCTAGGGAGGGCTGGCCTTCCTCGCCTCTTCCCAAGGGGGCGGGTCCTGCCAAGAGGAGAGTGGGCCCGGGCCTTGAGTCAGGTAGATGGAGGTTCAACTTCCTCTCGCTTTTGACCAGCCCTTTTAACCTCAGCACCTGTTTTCATTCTTTTAAATTTAAATTTCACTTACAGAAATGATTCTTGGACAGAAATGAAGATAATGGACCTGTAGCCCCTCACCCTGGCTTGGTTTTGCACTGTTTCAGCGGGCCTCTGCTGCCCTGGGATCGGTCCCCAGGGTGGCTTTTTGGCCTCTGACCTTGGTGCAATCAGAGGACTCCCAAAGGAGTTGATCTTTGCCCCCCAAGCGTGCTTTTAAAGAAAAGTCACAACTCACAACTTCCAGTTCAAAAAGTAAGGGAAGGGGCCCAGCACCCCGTCCCGGCTGTATCCTCATTTCTTTTCCGTTCTTCTCACCCCCTTGTGCACATGTGGACGCCCGGACTTACAAGCACCTCCCTGCAGCCCCTTTGTGTGAGTGGGGCCCAGGTTCCCTCCCCAATCTCACACCCCACCGTGCACCCCCTCGCTTGCTCTGCCCCAGCCACAGCAGCCACCTTGGGCTTCTGTAGGCACGGCAGGTATGTTCGCACCTCGGGGCCTTTGCACTTCCTGTTCCTCCGGCCTCGACTGCCCTTCACTCAGTTCCCGGCATAGGTCACTCTCGCACCTCCTTCAGCTCTTTGCTCGGATGCCATTTCCCATGAACGGCACCCCCCGCGCCGGCCACCTGCTCCTCACTCAGCCTGCGCCCGGGCACTGCCTGCCCCATTCCCTGGTTCCTCTCCCGCCACGGCAGATATGTGCGCGCCTCATTTCGTCTGTCTCCTCCCCACTGCCAGACCATAAGCCCCTTGACGGCAGGAATTTCTGTCTGTTTTGTTCACTGTTTCTGTCTCTAGCACCTTGAGCAGTACCTGGCACTGAGTAAGTGCTTAATAAAAGGCTTTTGAGTGAATTGAGTGCTCGGGATTTCCTCAGATCTGGCCTGGCCGGCTCCTGCCCTGGGCTCCTGGCCAGCTGCTCGGCATCCTCATGCCTGCCTTTTCTAATAAATATCCCCCTACCCGCTCCTGGTCATCTCCCCCCATTGTCCCTGTCTCGTGCGTGGGACCCCGTGCCACCTGATGGGGGGTGCTCAGCTCCCTCTCTCCAGCGGGGCCCTGGCTGGGCTGCCTCGGGCTCTGTGACCTGGACTGTGGACACAGATGGGCCTGGGGGCGAGACCAGGCTCTGGGACCGGGGGTGACTCGCTCAGCTGTTCTGAGCCTTGCTTTCCTCATCTCTAAAGCGAGCCGCCGTAACACCCAGCCTTCAGTGCTGAGAGCTCCGGGTGGCACCCAGTAGGCCTTCGGGAGATGGCTACCATTGGGGTGTGTATGTTACTCTTGCGGTGGCCTCCTGGGGTGGGCCAGGGCGCGGCTGGGAGCTCCTTCCCTGGGGAGCAGAGGCATTTAGCGGTGTGTGTTTAGAGCCCAGGGGAAATAAGAGGGGGGCTCAGCCTGGAACCGCAGCGCCCTGCCCAGACGCGGCCTGTTACCTGAGCCTGGGCGGCCTCCCAGGGTGTTCCCACAGCGGCTCACAAAGGGGACGGGAGAGAGCAGGTGATTTGAGATGGGTTTTTGTTCCCAGACACTAATCCTGATCCCTCTGGGTGTGCCAGCATTGTGAGCTTCCTCCTCGGGCCTCCAGCAGCATCTGCCAGCTCCTGGGCTGGGTCCAGCAGGGGCAGCAGCAGGAGATCTGAGGGTCCCCATGGGAGCTGTAGTCCCCAGGTTTCCTCTTTGTAACCTTGGGCCTCTGGCTGCTTGGGAAATGTTTCCACTCTCCGCCCTCCCGCCCACCTCCACCAGGGCTGTCGCCCCAAAGCCAGAATTCACAGTGGCAAAACAGAGCCCCTGTCCGAATAAGTGGCCCTCGAGGTCCCCTGCGTTCCCCTCCCCAGTCCTTTCAGCCTCTGCGCTGCTTTTCCATTTGCCTGGTGTGTTCCTACCTCGGGGCGGTTGCACTGGAAGTTCTTGGTTGCACTGGAAGTTCTCGTTTCTAGTCTCTTCCCCAGTCTTTGCTCAGCCTTGGACCGCACTTCACTCCAGGCCTTGTGTAGATGTCACTGCCCCAAGGGCTTCCCCTAAGGACCCCGCACCTACTCATCTCTACCCAGCACTCCCTACACCTTCCCTTCCCTGCTCTGTTTTCTCCATTTGTCTCTCGTGGGGTGTTTTCTTTTGGTGGGGGATGGGGTGGGGTTGGTATCAGTTTTTGTTTTTGTTTTTTTTAAGATTTTATTTAATTTTAGAGGGGACAGGAGGGAGGGAGAAAGGGAGGGAGAGAAACATCAGTGTGCGGTTGCCTCTCGCGTGCCCCCTACTGGGGACCTGGCTTGTAACCCAGGCATGTGCCCTGACTGGGAATCGAACCAGTGACCCCTTGCTTCACAGACCGGCACTCAATCCACTGAACCACACCAGCCAGGGCAGTTGTTCTTTGTTTTTTGTTTTAAAGATGTAATTCATATCACACAGTTCACCCATTTAAAGTGTACAATTTAATGGGTTTTCGTGTATTCAGAGATGTATGACCATCACTACCATCAATTTGGGAACATTTCATCACCCCAAAAGGAAACCCATACCCATTAGCAGCCATTCCCCGTTTTCTCCCCGTCGCCCCATCCCCTGGCAATCACCAGTCTGCCTTCTGTCTCTCATGGATTTGCCTGTTCGTGACAATGGAATCATATAATATGTAGCTCTTTGTGACTGGCTTCTTTCACTTAGCATAATGCTTACAAGGTTGATCCACATTGTAGCATGTGTAAGCGCTTTGGTTTTGGTTTTGTTTTGTTTTTTATGGAATAAGATTCCATTGCATGCATATACCACATTTTATATATTCATTCTTCAGCTGATGAACATTTGGGTTGCTTTCACTTTCTGGCCAGCACGAATAATAATATGTGTACACGTTTTTGTGTAGATGCGTGTTTTCGTTTCTCTTGGGTAGGTACCGAGGAGTGGAATTGCTGGATCATAGGGGAACTATATTTAACCTTTGGAGGAGCCGCCAGGCTGTTTTTCAAAGCGGCTTCGCCACTTTACATTCCCACCGGCAGTGTGTGAGGACTCCAGTTTCTCACAGCCTTGCTAGCACTTCGCTTGTTATTCCCTGTCTTAATTATAGCCACCCTAATGGGTGTGAAGTGGTAGCTCATTATAGTTTTGATTTGTGTTTCCCTGGTGGCTAATGATGTTGGGCATCTTTTCATGTGCTTACTGGCCATTTGCGACCCTTCTTTGGGGAAATGTCTGTTCCAGTCATGTTTTTAATTGGGTTTTTGTCTTTTTAACATCGAGTTGTGCTATTTATATATTCCAGCTACAGGTGATCATATATGTGATTTGCAAGTATTTTCCTTTATATTGTGGGTTGTCTTTTCCCTTTTTTTTTAAAATTTTATTTCTTTATTTTTAGAGATGGGGAAGGGAGGGAGAAAAAGAGGGAGAGAAACATCGATGTGTGAGAGATACATCGATTGATTGCCCCTCGCACACCCCCAACCAGGGATCTGGCCCACAACCCGGCATGTGCCCCTACCGGGAATCGAACTGGTGACCCTTCAGTTTGCCGGATGATACCCAACCCACTAAGCCACACCCATTAGGGCGTCTTTTCACTTTCTTGATGATACCCTTTGAATCACAGACATTTTTAATGTCGATGAAGTTCAGTGTATCTATATTTTTTATTTTGACGCTTGTACTTTTGATGTCATAGCTAAGAAACCGCCGCCTCATCCCATATCACAAAGAGTTACCCCTGTGTTTTCTTCTAAGAATTTTATAGTTTTAGCTTTTAAACTTAGGCCTTTGATTCATTTTGAGTTAATTATTTTATATGGTATGATACACGGGTCCTAGTTTGTTCTTTTGCATGTGAATGTCCAGTTGTCCCGTAACTTTGGTTACAGAGACTATGCTTCCCACATCTGGCTCTCTTGTTTGAAAAACCAATTGACCATAAATGTGAAGGTTTATTTTTGGATCTTCAGTTCTATTCCATTGATCAATGTATGTGTCTGTCCTTATGGCACAACCACACTGTCTTGATTATTGTTGATTAAAGTTTTGCAGTCAAGATATGGATTCTTTAATTATGTTCTACTTTTTCCAGATTGTTTTAACTATTCTTAATCTTTGGTTTTCCAAGGTTTGGGTTCAACTTGTCCAAATCCTACAAAGAAACCAGCTGAGATTTCCATAGTGATTGTGCTGAATTTTTAAATCAATTTGGGAGTATTGTCGCCTAAACAATATGAAATCTTTTGATCCATGATCACAGGATGTCTTTCCATTTATTTCGATCTTCTTGAATTTTTTTCAACAGTGTTTTGTAGTTTTCCAGAGTATATGTTTTATACTTTTATTTTTAAGTTTATACCTATATACTTGATTCTTTTGGAGTGAAATAGTCATCATTTCATTGTGGATATTTGCTAGTATATAGAAATAATTGATTTTTGTATATTGAGCTTGTATCCTGAAACCTTGCTGAATGCATGTGTTCTAATAGTTTTTTAGTGTATCCCTTAGCATTTTCCATATACATGTCATCTGTTTTAGTTCTTCTTTTCTACTACCTTGTATGTTTATCATTTGTTGGAACTTCATCTTTCTGCTCCCACAGGTCACTGCCGTGGGGCCAGTGCATAGAATGGGATCAGTCACACAGCCGGAGCTCAGTTATTTGAATGAATGAATGAGTGAATGAATGAGTCAGTGGAGTGAGTGAGTGAGTGGAGCTGGCATGGCTGATGCCCCAGCCCCGGGCTTCTGCGTCCCCTGTGGCATCTGCTTCCTGAGGGCTCCTGCCCATGCCTATCAGGGGTTGGGGACTCTGCCTCCCTTCCTCCCTAGCCCTGACCTTTTTTGTTTGTCCCAGTCTTGGGTCTGTGGGAAGTTGCTAGAGCTCACCCTCCTTACAAGATCGGAGCATTCTGGTGACTAAGTGTCTCTAGACCCCGGTGTCTTCATCAGATGAGATACATCTCTTGGACCGCCCCGGGCCAGAGAGATGTATCCCTTGGGAACCTCCCCTCACTGGGTGCTCCCAGGTGCCCATGGGTGAGAGGCTGGTGCACCTGTGTTTTACTAATGAAGATGGAGCGGTCGAGCCCCAGCCACAGCTGCACAGAGAGTGAGGGTTGTTTTCCCTTACCACAGACCTGGCAGGAGGTGGGACAAGCCTTGGTCATGTCCTCCAAGCCTTGGGAGCCGGAGGGAACTCCTCACAGGCTCTGCTCGGGGCTCGCGGCAGCCAAGGAAACCTACGTTTGCTCCGCACCCATGCCGTTCCCTCGCACTGGAACTGGCTCCCCCACTGCCTGCGCCCATTCTTCATTCGGGTCTGAGCCTGACTGTCACCTTCCTGCAGCCAGTCACCTTCCCTGGCTCACCCCTCCCCACACCCTCTCCTGGTGACACTGAGTCATCCCTGGGGTGACTGTCAAATGTCTGCCTGTAAGTGCCTTGCAGGGCCCAGTGCCCGGCCCATGCCTGGCGCTCAGAGACACATAGCACATATGCGCCTCGGGCGCATAGCAGGGCACTACTGGCCCCACCGTCCTGGTGGGTCCCGCCTGCCAGGCTTCCCGGGCTCTGTGGCCTGTGAACCCAGGTGATGATGGCCCATGGCTCTGACTGCAGTCGGGCAGTCCCAGGTTTGAATCCTGCTTTGTCAGTCACTGGGGACATGATCTGGGGCAGACTCTTGTAGCCTCAGTGTCCTCAGCTGCAGAAGCAGGTGGCGCAGAGCCCACCTTCAAAGGCTGTAGTGAAAAGCAAACAAGCTGGCTTCAGGAGACGCGCATCCCGTGCTGATCCTCCCCCCGCAGGCCCCAGCCTGGCAATTAACCTGCACTCCTCGTCGTCCCCCCGCCCCGCCTCCCCCCACCCTCACCGCCCCAGGGTGTGGAGTGGTCACTTCCTCAGCTGTCCGCTTGGCCATTCCTGTTAGGTGGGATGAGGCTGGAGATAATGTCTCTCCCGCCAGCCCCTCCCTTCCTGAGCGCCGGTTCTGCCAGATGGGCTGTGGGGGACGGGGAGCTGCACAGGGGTGCAGAGCTCATCCTGACACGTGTGCTGCCACCCCCAGCTCCCGCCAGGGCCCCCGCAGCAGCTGGGAGAGGCTCAGATGAGCTGCTCCCACCAACTCCCACTCACTCCCAGGGCACAAAAGCGCTTCCCTCTTCGGGGGGTGCTGGTCTTGCTCCCTGGGCTCAGGAGGAACTCGGAGGGCTGAAAGGACAGCCCCCGGTTAGTGTCAGAAGAGCTGAGGGCCTTGAGTAGTGCCTTAGCCTTGGAGCAGTGAGGCATCTGAAGCCCGGGCTGCGTGACCTGCTCTGCCATTGGTGGGCCTGGGGGCCCGGGGCTTGGCCCCAGAGTGCAGCTTCTTTGACTGTGGGGTTGGATTAGTGGTAGTGACTGCCCCACTGGAAGGGCTGGCGTGACAGTGGGCTGCTGGCACTCCACGCGGGCTCCAGGAGTGGCTGTTTGCAAAGTGCTTTGAGTGGGACCAGGCACGCGGGAAGCGCCATGTGAGCGTTAGCTGTTACTGTTGTTACTAGTGTGAAGAAGAGGGTTCTAGAGCCAGCAGCACTATAGTTCCTGGCTGGATGGTACTGGGCACCTTACCTAGCCTCGGTCTCTTCATCTGTAAAATGGACAGATAGTCCATCCTGGGAAGGCTGCTGTGAGGGTCACTTGTCATGGCCAGTGGCCACTTGGCTGGTGAAGGGTAATGGCCGCAGAAGGAGCTGCCCAAGGCCATAGAACAAGGGGGTGGGGAGGGCAGCACTGGGAGGAGAGGGTGGGGGCAGCCGGCCCCAGCCTGACCTCACCTGCCTTGTGTTTTTTCACTTTTTATTACATGTTTTGGTTTTTATAACACACAAGCACATGCTTGTTGTGACAGTACACTTTGTAAAACAAACTGAAAAGTGAGCGATCCCCTTCCTTCCTGTACCACCCTCCACCCCGCTGTTGCCTCCCTAGGGCTGAGCCCTGTCCCTTATCAGTTCCCTTGGCATTGACCTGCGTGCTCGTGCTCACCTGTCCCATCTGGCCTGCAGGGAGGAGGTGCAGGAGAACTGCGTGCGGTGGCGGAAACGGTTCACCTTCGTGTGTAAGATGAGCGCCAACCCGGCCACTGGCCTGCTGGACCCCTGCGTCTTCCGGGTGTCAGTACGCAAGGTGAGGCCGGGCCAGGGGCTGCAAGGCAACGCCACAGGGTGGGTGCGGGGCCCCTGCTCTGGTGCCTGTAGGCCCATCCCCGGGAAAGTGGGATGAGTCGCTCTGCCCCTTTTCTTGTTCTCCTCCGCTGGTGGTCACGTTTGGAGGGTGGCCTGGGGATTAGGGAGACATATGACGTCCCTTGGATTCCCTAGTCACCGCTGCTTGTGTCTGTCTCCCTGTGCAGGAGCTGAAAGGTGGGAAGACCTATTCGAAGGTGAGTGGAACTGTGTGACAGCGTGGTGGGATGGGCTGGAGCGGAATGGGCCAGGTGTGAGAGAAGCTCCCAGAACTTCCAGCCCACCCTGTGCCCCGAACGGGAGACACTCAGCCCTCCAGGAGATATATTATTTGGGGGAAAGATCTTTATCAATCGTCTTTGCGCTTCACATAAAGACAGCATGTATTTGTCACGTCACGAATGGTACAGACTCTCAAAGCAGAGAGGTTAGTTTTGGTGCCCTTCCTCCCCAGGCCTCCTCCCCGAACCCCAGCCTGGGGATTCATTAGGATCTTTCCAGACCTTTTAAGAAAAAATATTATGAAACATATCATACACGCAGAGCAGTGACTAAAGTGTTTGCACGTGGTTTAGACATGGAAAGTGAGCACCTTATATGGGTCCTCGTGCCCGTGCAGACAGTGGGATCTTGAAATACACAAAAGCAACTTGGCACTTTGCTCGCCAGTGTGTCACGGGCATGTTTTCATGTCATCACAAATGCCCTTTGGCTTTAAAAAGTGGCCGTGCCCCATTGTGTGGCTGGGGGACGGGTGACTCAGCCAGTCCCTGCCGTTGCACATCTGTGTCGGTGCAAGGGTCTCCGTGTGCCCGCAGACAGTTCAGCCCTCCATCCGAAAGCGTTTTCCACTGGGAAGAGTGGGAGAAGATGGGTTACCTCTGGGTTGAATAAGCCTGCTCTGCCCTTAAACCCCTTTCTCTGTGGAGACTCGTGGTGCACCTGGTGGGACCTCCCCCAGGGAGGTGGCGGGGTCTGGGGGTGCTTAGCCAGTTTGGAGGGGAAATGCCTCGCCTCACCTCACCCTGTGTGCAGGGCGTGTCCCTTCCCACGGACCAGAGCTCAGGAAACTCAGCGTTCTGGGCCGCACGCTCTGCCCCCGCTGGTTGATCACGTCCCTCTCCCAGAGCAGAGGGCAGCGTGGCCAAAACCAGCCCATGGAGGGAGCCATCAGAGTGGAAGTTTCCCCTCCCACAGATTCACGTGGGTCAGGACAGCTGCCCAGCCAGGAAGGAAGCTACCAGCAAACAGCTGGAGCAGCCTCCCCCCACCTGGCATCTGGCAGGTGCTTGTTATGCACCCAGCACGTGTCAGACCCGCCAGGCCCTCTCCTTCCACCCTCCAGTCAGACGTCTGCCCTGGCTCAGCAGCGCTGACTCAGAGGAAGAAACGGGCCCAAAGAGGTGGCCAGACTTGATGCTGATCAGGCCTCGTTCCAGGCCTGGTTCTGCCAGTCAAACCACCTGGGGCCCTGCGCGTGTTACTTCCTCTCTCTGAACCTTAGTTTCTTTGCCTGTAAAATGGGGGTCACTGACTTGATGGCAGGGCTGGGATTTGAACCCGAATCCCTGATTCTGGTATCTATGCCCCAAAGTCTCCAGTAGAGACGTGCACCCAGCAGGTGCTCAGTAAATGTCCCTGGTTGGTTTGGTTGACACCCAGGCCTCTAATCCCGGCATCCCTTCACTTGAACCTCTGTTGTTTCTCTGCCACAATTGGCTTCCATGTGAGATGCCTTCTTAGCTTGTAGATCCTGTTCTTCCACTTCCTTCCCCATTCCGGCTGGCTCGCTCTGAATTTGAGGAGCATCCCCACCCACTGCCCAGCAGCCCCTCACTCCAACCCCCATGCGGGGTTCCTGTGCGCCCTGCAGAGTGCACCCCACCCGCCCATCCCAACGCCAAGTTCCCACGGGCTTTTCCTCCCCCCTGCCTGCTGTCCTGGCGGCTCCCACAGCGCAGCCTTGTTTCCCAGGGAACAATATGTCTGTGTCACAGACAACAATGTCCTTTCATCTCAGGCACTGCCCCGGTGCACTCTGGGACGCAACACAAAGGGCGCTTTGTGCGGCTCAGGGATGTGAGCTTCTGGCTCTGCCACATTGGAGCCACCAACCCAAGCCACCAGGCTGGGCCTCTGTCCTTGGGTGCCGGTTATGCAACAGTCAGCCCAGGCTGTCTGGGCTGTCTGTGGCCCAGGGGCTTTGCCTGCCCCTCCCCCTCTGCCAGGTTAACTCTTGTGCTGCCAGCCCTGCACCCAGACTCCCTGCAGCCTCCCACAATCTCCTTTCTCCTTCCCAGCTGGGCTTTGCCGACTTGAACTTGGCTGAGTTTGCGGGCTCAGGCTCCACGGTGCGCTGCTGCCTGCTGGAGGGCTATGACACGAAGAACACCCGCCAGGACAACTCCATCCTCAAGGTACGGGGGCCCTGCTGCCTCTTCTGCCCGTCCCACCGTCCCAGCGTGGGGCAGGGGCAAACCTGCTCCTCATCAGAGTCCCTGGAGGCTTAAAAATACAGGGCTTTTTTTTCCCTGGCTGGCGTGGCTCAGTGGATTGAGCACAGGACTTGGAAGCAAAGGGTTGCCGGTTCGATTCCCAGTCAGGACACATGCTCGGGTTGAGGGCCAGGTCCCCAGTGGGGGGCGCGTGAGAGGCAACCACACATTGATGTTTCTCTCCCTCTCTTTCTCCCTCCTGTCTTCTCTCTCTAAAAATAGGTAAATAAAATGTTTTTTAAAAAACAACAGGTTTTTTTCCCCTGGGCAGGCAGTGAGGGATACTGGGAGGATGTGGGCCCTGGGTCAGGAAACACCATCAAAGGCCTGGCTCTGCCACTGGCCTCAGCTTCCCCACTCGTAATCGGGAGTTGGACCCCAACAGTCTCTTTAAGGGTTTGGTGAGATCAGCATCGCTGAGCGCTGCCACCCCTTGTCTTGTGATGCCTGACAACAGCCCCGTGGGGTGTGGTGTCTATTATTAGTCCCAGTTTTGCGCAGGAGGGAGCTGAGGCACAGAGGTTAGCTCAAGTGCCTGGGGCCGCAGCGGAGCTGGCGCCCGAGCCTGCAGTCCAGGTCCTCATCATTGCCCCCCGTGCCCTGAGGCGGCCTGAGGTTCCAGTGGAGCATCAGTGACCAGAAAAGCCTGCCGCCCCTCCACCTGGGCAGACCAAGGGTGGCTGCTCTGAGGGCCCAGCCATGCTTCCGGTGTCTAGGGTGGCTCCTTCCCCCAAGGCAGCTGCCCCCTTGGCCTCTTGGGACAGAGATATCTGGGCATCTGCATACCTCGCTTCCTTGTCTCCACACCCTTCCACCTGGCTGAGGACGTAGTCTTGTCCTAACTACACCTCTGCCAGCTGAGCCAGTGGGGGCCTGTTGTGCCAGTTCAGAGCCGGGCTGGAGGCAGGGGGCAGAGGCTCTGGGATCTCCCAGACCCTTTGCAGTGGGAAGTAGAGGCACCTGAAAGGGTACAGGCTAGTTGTGGTGGGAGCTGGGACCCTTCAGCCTTGCACCAGTGGCCCTGTACACCTCAGGCCTGATCAAGGGCACCTGAGGGGCAGGTGGCTTCAGCCTCCAGACCACATCCTGTCCACAGGGCCTTGGGCAGTCACTTCCTCTGAGTCTGGGTCTCAGTCCCCTCGCCTACAACCTGGGACCATCACCCCCTTTGCAGGCTGCTCTCATGGCCAAAAAAAGAAAATCCATGAAAAAAGAAGCCTCAGCCCGGGGTCTCCTTTTTGTTGGTGATGGCTGGGACCTGAGCACCTCTTTGTCCACCTGTTCCATCTCACCCCAGATTTGGGGACCCAAAGGCTGCCTTATTTGGGCCATTGCTAAAATCTTTGCCCAAGTGGATGTTAAATTGTTAAGCTTCTAACGGGTTTTTGCTTTAGTCGATTCAAGAAACTTTCACTAAGCCCCCGTCCTCTGCGTTGGACTGTGTGAGCGCTCCCCCACCCCACAGCATTCGGCTTGCTGAACCCCTTCCTCACCAGGGAGGCTCCTCCAGCCTCCGTCCCTCTGTCGTGTAGAGCTTATGCTCCCACACCCACTCGGGCCCCTGGGCCCTGCGGATGGATGGTGACCGGGCAGCCCCTCCCGCGAGGGCTCAGTCTTGCTGTAGTTTTGAATCAACAGTAGCGAGCTTTTACTGCTCAGCCGCGCCGCGCCGCGCCAGGGCCTGAGCCCAGCAAAGCCTCATCTCGCTGCGCCCTCTCCACTGTCCCGTGAGGCAGGTGTCAGGGTCAGTCCTCTCTTCTGTGTGAGGAAACTGGGGCTCAGTGAGGTTTAGTGGCTTCTCCAGGGCCAGCAGGGCACAGAGGACCAGACTCCAAGCCCTATCTCAAGGCTGAGCAGGGAGGCTGTGGGAGGCTGGGCCCCCGGGAGGAGTGGATGTGGTGTGGCTGATTCACCTTGCCCCGCAGGTCACCATCGGGATGTTCCTGCTCTCTGGAGACCCGTGCTTCAAGGCGTGAGTGCGGGCGCAGGCTGCGGGGGGTGGGGGCTCCTTTGTCTCCAGCTGCCCCCGAGGCTGGGGCACCACGGTCACACCCCTCTGTCTTCCCAAGGCCGCCATCCACTGCCAAGTCCATCTCCATCCCAGGCCAGGATTCCTCCCTGCAGCTGACCTGTAAGGGTGGCGGGACCAGCAGCAGTGGCAGCAGCAGCACCAACTCCCTGACGGGGTCACGGCCCCCCAAGGCCCGGCCCACCATCCTCGGCTCAGGTACTTTCCCCGCCTGCCCCGCCCCACCCCTTTGACCTCCCTGGTGTCTCAGGGGAGATGCTTCCTGAGAAGAGAGAGGTGGCCGGAAGCTGCTTGCAACGTTCGTGCTTCCATGAGGCAGACACTATCCGAGCCCCTCCCGAGTGCCAGGTGCTGTGCAGTGCCCTGGACTGAGACCGAAGTGGGGTCCCCGATCTCACGGCCCTCCCGATCTAGCAGGAGAGAGGCAGGCGTCAGTGAGGCAATAAACAAGTGAAATGCGTGTCCACCTGCGGAGTGACAAGAACTGTGACAGACACAGCGGTGTCTACCTGGGGCCAGGGAAGTCTCCCTGAAGTGGTGGCATTTGAGCTAAATCTGGGGTGTGGGGCACAGTGTTCCTGACAGAGGGATGCATGCTGGGAGCTCTTGCTCTGCCATTTGTGACATGACCTTGACTGACCCTTCGCCTCTTTGGGCCTCAGTGTCCTGTAAAACGGGGTCAGCAGTAGTAACCATGTCCTGGGTTGCATTGAGGATAAACTAGGCAAAGGTGTGGGCCTTGCTTGCGTAGAGTATGTACTCTGTGTGTGTTTCTATTAAATTATCATTATTACAAATGTTACGAAAAATTCAGACAAGCCCTGAGAAAAATTCAGACTAGCCCTGACGGGTGTGGCTCAGTGGGTTGGGTGTTGTCCCATAAAGCAAAAGGTCACCAAGTTTGATTCCTGGTCAGGGCACACGCCTGGGTTGCAGACCAGGCCCCCTGTTGGGGGCGTGCAAGAGGCAAACAATTGATGCCTCTCTCGCGTATTGATGTTTCTCTCCCTCCCTTCCTCCCTCCCTTCCCCTCTCTCTAAAAATAAGTAAATAAAATCTTAAAAAAAAAATTCGGATGAGCCTGCATCCCCAGAGGAGATGGCATGACAGTTAAGAGGAGGGGATCCCCCCAGGGGAGGAGACTCTGGCTTGCTCCCCAACCCCACATCCAGTGCTGTGCAGGGAGAAGGAGGGCCTCAATCGCTGCCCCTCAGCTGGTCAGTGAGCAAGGTGGCACGCGGTGGCCCTAATTTGTGTCACAAGAGCAATTAAGGCACAGAGCTGGTGGCTCAGCAGATGTTTGCTGGGCGATTCCGCCCCCAGGGGCTGGGAGCTTCCTTCCACTCCTGTTTTCCCGGAGACCCAACCAGGGAGACCCAGAGCCGGGAGCTAGGGTTCTCGCCTGCCTCAGCCTAGGGGCTGCACTCGGGAATGGCGCTTCTTAGCACCACTGCTTCCTCTGGCTTCAGGGCGGGGGTCTCCAGAAGAGAGATCTGGGGACCAGCCCACTCCAGCACAGACATGCCTTTGTGCGAAGTGGCAGAGGAGCCTCTCCCAGGCAGCGTGGGGGGTGAGCCCCAAGCACCTCCGTAGCTGGTTTTCTGCACCCGCCACCCACCTCTGCAGAGAACCTGGGAGGGACTTAAAAAGCCACTTGAGTTTGGGTGGGGACACACACAGGCCTGGGGTCCAGCTGGTGGCCTGGCTGTGCTCATCTCTGAAAAGGGGATGGGCAAGCCCGTGCTTCCTGTGTTTGCCACGGGAGGACTGGTGGGCGGTACCCGCGGAGCCCGGCCGGGGTGGATCCACCTGGTTCCCCTGCACCTCCTGTTGGGGAGTGTGGGGGCAGGGCCGTCAGCCAGTTCCCGTCACCCTTCATTTGCTTTATTCCTGCTACGCTGACTCAAGCGCACTCAAGCCTCAGGGCCTGTGCCTTAGCTGTGCCCTCTCTTGGAAGGCCCGTCCTCTGATGCCTTTTCTGGCCTGCTCCCTCCCATGCCTGGCGAAGGTCCCGCATTAAGGCCACTGCCTCAGAGAAGCCTTCCCTGCACTCGGACTGGGTCAGACCCCCACACTCACTGCTCCCTGCCCTGCACCACTCACTGCAGCTGTAGTTCATTGCGGGTCATGTTTTGTTCATCATTTGTCCTCCCCAGTGGCCTGTGACACCTTGTCTCCTGTTCACGGCATCCAATATAGCACCCTGCCAGGGACCGCCCCCTGGCATATATTTGTGGAATGACTGAACCTGGGTTCAGGTGATAAACTGTGGCTTGAAGCAGATGGCTGCTCCCACGAACCTCAGTTTTTCAGTCTGTTAAATGGAAATGCATAGTGTCCCCCCCCACACCACCCCCTGCCAGAAATAGCGAGAGGACAGGCGCCCCTGGTAACCCACGCCCCCTCCCTGCCTTGCAGGGGTGCCGGAGGAGACAGACCAGAACCTGTCCAGCCCCGAGGAGGTGTTCCACTCTGGCCACTCCCGCAACTCCAGCTACGCCAGCCAGCAGTCCAAGATCTCTGGTGAGTGCCCACTTGGCCACATGCCCTTGGCCTTCCATGTTGCCTGACAGCCCCCTAATGAACCGCCCCCGCCCGCCCACCAGGCTACAGCACGGAACACTCGCGCTCCTCCAGCCTCTCGGACTTGACTCACCGTCGCAACACATCCACCAGCAGCAGTGCTTCTGGTGGCCTCAGCATGACTGTGGAGGGCCCCGAGTCTGGCGAGCGTGAGCACCGGCCTCCCGAGAAGCCCCCCAGGCCCCCACGGCCCCCACTTCTGTCTGACCGCTCGTTTCGGTGAGTCTCACTGCGCAGCGCTTTGGAGAGCAGGCTCCCCTCAGTGGCTCCTTAAACCTTTGCCTCTTTACCTGTAACATGAGACAGTAGGGTGACCCTGCCTCAGGGTTGGATGGCAATGATCCAACCAGTTAGTGTTCATGAGGGGCGTAGCCCTGACCTAACTGGCCTGCACTGCCCAGTTAGTGGTTGCTATGTGTGATTTAGGGTCCCCTGCCTAGTGCCGTGTGGCCTTTCAGAGCCTTCGTGTCCTTAACTCTAAGAGCTGGTAATAATGGCGCCTGCAGAGCAGGGCCGCGTGAGGGCTAAGCAAGTACAACTGGAGCAAGCCGTCCCGTGCACCTAGAGCGCCCTGAGCGAGTAGGTGCTTCTGTTCATCATTGTGCCCATGACCACCCTGACTGTTGTGACTCCACCTGCTCTGTCCAGGCGGAAGAAGGACTCAATGGAGAGCCACCCGACGTGGGTGGATGACACACGGATTGATGCAGACGACATTGTGGAGAAGATCATGCAGAGCCAGGACTTTACAGATGGCAGCAACACTGAGGGTGAGCTGCCCACGCCAGGCGAGCTGGGGGGACAGTGCCGCCAGCTCCAGCGGCTCCCACCCTGCTCAGGCTCCATCCCCCCTGTGTCCCCACAGACAGCAACCTCCGGCTGTTCGTGAGCCGTGATGGCTCCACCACGCTCAGCGGCATCCAACTGGCCAACAGGTAGGGGGGAGGGATCAGCGGTGGGTGGTTAGGGTGGCCATGGGAGGCATGGTGCTCAGAGCAAGGTCCCTGAAGCCTACCAACCTGCCTTGGAATACCCGCTCTTGTCACCACAGGGTGACCTGGGGCCAGTCACTGCTCTCTGAGCTTGTTTCCCTAGAAACCTGGGACAATGCTCTGAGGTTGGTTTTGTGGGTTCCGGAGGTAACCTTGGAAAGTGCCTAGCACAGGGATTGGCACAGAGCAGGGGCTTAATCTTCATTTTGGACCCTCCTTTCCCTTCCTCCCGGATCTGGGAACCCCTTAAACATGGTGACGGTCACCAGTTTGTCAGACAGGTATTTACTGAGCGCCATTTATGCACCAGGCGCTGACTGAGGTGCCGGCCACACACCAGCACACAGCACAGTCTTCTGCTCTCATGACTTTGACAGACAGAGGAGGTGGTAGGATCACACTCGGGTGTGAGCTCTAGTTTATAGAATGCCAGTGCCTTCTCAGTCATTTGTTAAAAGTGTTTTACCGTGTGCCTGGCTCACTGAATGAATGAGTGGGTGGAGGACCGTCCCACATGCGGGGTTGTGCTGAAGGCTTTTCCCCACGTTCCTGGGGGCAGTGCGGGAAAATGCCCATTGAACATCTAGGGCCAGAGCTGGAGGAGACTTGGCCCCATGGGCTTCCCAGGTGGGGGCCCAGGCCTGCCCTCTGGCACTGCTCTGCTGACCCCTGCTGGCAAGGCATGGAATTGCACCTGCCACCTCCCCGTGGCCTCCTGGGCTGCCCCCATGAGGTGGGCAGAGAGAAAACAGGGACCTCTCTGAAGGTCTGTGAATACGCCTCCCTCTGAAACTGGGATTCAGGGAGGGAAGAACCAATCTGTTTGGCAGTGAAGCCATAGCAGAGCAGTTTGCTGAGCCGAGAATGTCCGTGACCTCATGGGGGGCCTGGCCTCAGTGGGAGGAGCTCCCGATCTTCACTGCCCTCTTGGCAAGCCTCGTAACCCCTCTGAGGCTCACTTTCTTTACTTGTCAAGTGGGGCGGGGGGTAGCCCCTCCCTGCCAGGGTTGCTGTCAGGGTGGGCTCAGCACACCCCAGTGTGTGAGCCATTGCTACCCAGGAAGAGCTCGGGCACAGCCTGTGCCAGCTCTGTGATCCCATAGACTCTGATGCTTATTATCTGTATCACTCTGGGTAAGTGACTCAGCCTCTCTGAGCCCCCTTTGCTGAGTGGGGCCAATGAACAGTGCCTGCTTGTGAAGTACTTCGAGGGCATGGCCCAGAAGAGCACTCAGGACGAGCTGACCTGTCTCTCCCCACAGGGTCTCCTCCGGGGTCTACGAGCCAGTCGTCATTGAAAGCCATTGAGGAGCGGGTGCCCAGGCTAGAGAAGGGCCCTGCCTTTGCGGGTGCCTAGACCCGCGTCATTCCACGAGGGACCTTCTCCTGTGCATCACCGTCCACATCACATCTCATCTGTGCCTCCTCTGTGCACTCCAGCCGCAGTCCTGCCCCAAAGCATCATTCCACTGTCCTCCCATCCATGCTGGGGCCCTCCTGGCCTGCTGGGGCCTGGGCACCACTGTGAATATTCTTCTCTGAACCACTAGAGGGCAGGACACATGGGCCCATGACAAAGTGGTGGGCAAGACAAAGATGGCCAGAATGCCCTGCTGGTGACTGACCTGGTCCCTCGATGAGTTCATGCAGCAGATCCTACATGTGTACGCGGAGCTGCTCATGGCTGAGGGGCCTCTTGCCCTGTCCTCCGCTCACTCTAGGAGCACCAGCTCAAACCATGCCCTGGCAGGGCTCTGTTCCATTGCCTCCTTTCCCTTGGGGGCCATTTCACCCCCAGAATCCTGCTACCATGGCCCTCTGACCGCTTAGTGCTTCAGCTATCCCTTCCCTGGGGGACCTGCTGGCGGCCTCCTCCTGGGAGCCCAGACCTCAGACCCCACCCACACTCCAGATTGAGACTCCCTCCCCCAAAGAATGTTCTCCTGCTGCCCTGGCAGCCTGCACTTTGCACACGCTTGTGTCCAGCACAGCCCCACTGGCCCTCGCCTGCCCTTCCTCTGACCCCTTCCCCAGGATTCCTGGGCGCTGCCTGCTGTGCAGTCCGCGGCCCAGCTCTAGCAGCCCGGCTGGCACGGGGCACTGTCTCTCCACCCTCCACTTAGCTGCAGCTTGGGCTCGAGACCCATGCTGAGAAAGGTCTGAGCTTTGAGGGTTGTTCCCCTCTGCTCAGGGCTGGGACCTGAGCAGCTGGTTTCCTGTAGGAAGCCAGAAAGGTGCCTCCCAAGCCCTTGGAGGTCAGGGGCCTGGCTGGGCTGGGCAAGCGCCACCCCCTTTATCTCCCCTCAGGGTCAGCCGGCCCAGGCTGGGGCCACTGCTGGAGGGGCAGGTGGGCTGTGACTGGACCAGCTGGAGCTGGCTTCCTGGCCAGAAAAGCCCCAGCCCGCCTCTGAAAGTGTCCCCCTCTCTGGACAAGGGCTGGGTGGGGTCCTGTAAGGGGGGCTTTCCAGCGGGGAGCAGTCTGGCCCTGCCCCTGCCCCTCGCTGAAGCCTCTGTTCTGAGCACTTTCCCCCCCGTCCTCATTACTTGCTTGAAGGTAGGTGCTGGCTGCCAGCCAGTCTCTGGACAGCCTCCCCTGCCACTCGTAATTTCACTCATTTTTGTATAAACCCAGCAGGCTGGTGTTTACTTAACCCTATACATTTTTCTTTTTTCTTTTCTTTCCTTTGTCCCTTTTTCTTTTCCTTTGTCCCTTTTTCTTTTCCTTTTCTTTTTTCTTTTTTTTTCTGGTAGGATTCACCGTTTGACATTTTTTCCTCCCCCAGGTGAGGGGAGGTGGTTCTGTTCTCCGCCCGACCCACTGACTGGGTCCCCAGCAGGGCTGGGGGTCTGGATGGGGGGCCAGGATACTGGTTCTCTCTCTGGTAGGGGTGGGAGCGAGGGTGTCCTCCCCAGGCTGGGAGGGCTCCCGACCCTTCTGCCCCAGCTGGCAAGAGTTGGAGTCTTGGTCTTAGAACGTCCCAGCATTGGGACCAGAGCATTTTTAGAATTTTGTTGTTTTTAATCACCTAACTCTTTTAGAGAAAGAATGTTAGAAGGTGCCTGCCAAGGCAGGATGGAGCATTTGCTCTGGCTGGAGAAGGCTCTGGTCAGCTCTGTGGGTCCCTTCATGTCCTGTGGACACCTGGCACTTTAAAAGGGGGTTGGCTGCACTGTCTCCAGATGAAGCAACTCCCAGAAGATGGGGGATGCCACCCTTCCCTCCTGTGTCTGCATGACTTCAGCCTAGTGGGAAGGTGCATTCAAGGTGTATTTGGTGTCTGATTCAGAATTCTGGGGCATCAGGCATAAAAGAGCTGGCTTTGGTGCTGCTGGGGAGAGTCCCCGAAACTAGGAACCCTAGCCCCACTCTAGATGAGGTCTGAATTTGACAGTCACCCCAGGAGACAGCCTGCCACATCCTCCCATGCCAGGCCCTGTGCCAGGGTCATCAGACTAACTGAGAATTTGGCCGCAACCAAATTAATGCTGGCTGGGGCTGGAGCTCTGGCCTCGTCCCCACGTGGGAGCCTCCAGTCCACTCAAGCTCAGTGAATTCCCACTAGGTGCCCACAGCTCCTGGACTTAAAAATTCTATATATAGAGAGAGATAGAGAGGAATATATTAGAGATATTTTTGGAAAGGAATTGGTCTATGCAATGTCAGTGTGGAATCTCGGAAGACAGTTTAACGTTTTTACTAGGAAATTTAAAGAAAATAAATAAAGGTCTACAATATTTTTAGGGTTTTTTTTTTCTGGTCACCCCACAAACTGACCACATGGCATGATCTGCCAGGATGGAGAGTGTCCACATTCTCCTCTCTAGGGAGGCGAGCAGGGAGATGGGGGGAGGGGTCTTTTTTTTTTTAATTCCCCTCTTTTCTAACAGAATGTTGCCACCACCACACCCCGATTCAGTGGGCTGCGTTTGTGTCTCTGTCCCAGCTTCTACTGTAGAAAATAACATTGTAAAGGGAAATCAGCCTAGTGTCAGTGTCTTGATTGGGGGGAAAAAATTAAATGTTGCAGTTTTTGTTTGTTAACAGCATGTTGATTCTCGTCTGTCTGTTTTACCAACTTGACTTTGGGGTCAGAGACAACATCAGATGGAAGCCAAAGGTGATGCTCTGGGGGTGGGAACGATGTAGGTGGCCAGGGTTCTCCAAGTCCTGGCTGAAGTCACAATAATTACGACCTTTGTTAAAACACCAGAGTCTTGAGGAGGACACTGAGGCCCAGAAGTGTGGGTTCTTGCCAGTCTCGAACCTTGTAAGTGGCAGCTCTGACCTCTGAGCCCTAGTTCTGACTGCTCTATAGACCTCCCCAGCAGTAAGGCGGCCCCTGACAAGGACGGCTGAAGACAGAAGGCTCTGTCTGCCTCAGTTTTCTCAGCAGCAAATGAAGTCGTAGATCAAATGAGGAAGTGGGTGTACAGCCTGACCTAGGGAGGAGGTGCTCAGCTTGTTCCTAATCGCTTGGTCTCCAGGCCTGGGCCTCTGGCTCCCTGCCCGTCTAAGGTTACAGAGGAGTCTGCGCCAGGCTCTGAGAAACGCAAGTCACCCTGGACCTTTAATGAGTGCAGAAGTGGCAGGACACCTCAGTGGTTTTAGACAGGCCAGAAGGGACCAGGCTTCCAGGCCTTGTCCCTGCCACAGTGCTGCCTTATCCCCACCCTTTTTCAGGGCTGATGGCAGGCACAGCCACTGTAAACCCTAGGGGCTGATTCTCAGTCCCCTTTTTTCAGCGTACCCCTGGGAAGGGAAAAGTTTGCTCTCAGCTGAGCCCAAAGTCTGTCCTGAGACGGGGAAGGACTCGGGCTATGGAGCAAAAATGGTTGCTCCTCGGGAACACAGTAATGCTAAGTGAAAAATCAATACACTCAGTGGTTGGAAAGAAAAAAGGTTGCTCCTGTGAGCTTTGGGAGGGCAGTCCCGTAGTCTTGAGACGGGCTCCGACAACCCAAGGTAACAGATGCTGCCAGAAGGAACATTCCGGGTTCAGACCTGATTGCCACCTGCCCTCTCCCCAACGCCCCCACCGCCCCGCCCCGCCCATGCTGTACACTAGCATTCCAAGAGCCAAAAAGCCTCCTATTCTTAATGCCGGTTGGTTGATTCATAGCTCCTACTTTGTGCGAAGCTCCATTCTCGGCAATGGGGATACACAGCAGTGACCACTGACCCTATCCTCAGGGAGCTCACAGTCACGTGGGCCAAGTCAAGTCAATCAGCTAATTAAAATGCGGTGACAAGCGTCATCAGGGAGACACTTGGGGCCGTCCAATCCAGAGGAAGGAACGCACCTCTGTCCAGCTGCGAAGGTGACTTCCCTGGGATGTGTGGCATCCCAGTGCAACCTGACGAGTGAGGCGCAGCCAACCCCAGAGCTGTGCAAAGACAGGGCCCCAAGCTCCAGGGCTGCTTTCCAGCCTCCCCTTGCTCTCAGAGAGGAAAGGGCCTTCAAGCCTAGGGAGGGGCCTGCAGACGCGGTCAGTCCCGAGACCAGTCTGGGTTGCTGTCCCGGCTGCCGCGACGCCCAAGACGTCAGAGGCGGACGGTCGAGGTGTGGGGGTGGGGGGTCACCTTGGCTTCCTCCCTACAGTGAAGAGAGTACAGGCAGTGGTAAAGGGGCAACCCGATAGTCCATCGAAAACCTCTCCCCATCCCTGCGGACTCGGACCAGCCCCTCCTCCTCCCACTCCGAACGGGGTGGTGAACGCTCTCTGCATCCTCCGCTCAATAGATAAGTTAGGGCCTCGGGACCAGGACGTAGGGCCCTAGGTTCTGGTGTTGGCTTCACCACAGACTGGAACTCTGATCTCCCGCAAGTCCTCGCCCCTCTCTGAGACTCATTTTCCCCATTTGAAAAATGAGACTTCTGGGCCTCCGCCTCGCCCCGCGCTGGCCTTGGGACTTGAGGATATTTAGAAGTGAGCTTTTCTTCTGGGGTGAGATCGACAGAGGCCACGAGTTCCAGCCACTCTGGCTTCTCAACCCTGCCTCATTACCTAGGAAGATTCGGGAACAACTCCTTCCACAATGCTCTCGAGAAACTACGTTTCCCGACATGCAAAGGGGTGGGGAGGCAGTTCCTGCTAGTCTTGGGCCTCGTGGGCCTGCGCCGGCGTAAGGACTACGACTCCCGGCGTGCCACGCGGCGGAAGGCCAGAAGGACCCGGATCCGGAACTGGGTGTGGCTTAGTGCTCCGGAACGAAGCGCGGGGAAATGGTGAGCGAATGGCAGAATGCTGGGGTTGGGAGTCCCGGGTTTGTTTAGGAGCTGGGGTTTTGGGCGCTAGGGCCTGGGACTGGCCTCCCGCCGGCCTGTTGTACGGATGAAAACGCCGAGACCCGGCACTCTGCCAGCATAATCAGGCTGCTACGCATCCCTCCTCCCCGTTAGTACACCTAAACGGAGAATCACTCCGTCAGTTAAGCCCTCCCTTTTCTCCAGGCCACGGGGACTGACCAGGTGGTGGGACTCGGCCTCGTCGCCCTTAGCCTGATCATCTTCACCTACTACACTACCTGGGTGATTCTCTTGGTATGTGCACTTACCCCGCCCTCTCTCACCGCCATTCGTGGATCTAGCAGCTGCTGCTACATGACAGGGACTGTGCTAGGTGCTTTACCAGAATATCTCATGAAATCTCCAGAACAGCACTATGAGGAAGATGCTAGTGCTGTCCCCATTTTATAGATGAGGAAGTTGAGGCTCAGGGAAAGGTTGGGCCCAAGGTCATATCTTTAACTGCTACACCGTAAAGCCCTGTTCTTGATTTGCTCTGCCTCTGACGGGAGGGCTAGTCCATCTGGTTGTCCTGCTGGCTCCTGGGCATGGTGGGTGCCAGGGGATTGTGAGCGCCTTTAGGATTTGGGGTGTGGGGTGGTGGTTGTTTACTGCTGAAGAAGAAGTGCGGTGTGCCTGGAAGGCACAGGCTTGCAGAACTCGGACACCTTTGGAGAAAAAAGAGACTGGAGCCCAGGTCGGGAATCGCTCCAGGCTTCTTCATGTACCCTTTTCCCCTGTTAGGCTCTGAGGGCCTTATGGCAAGTCCGTTATCCTCTGTACCCTGCCAGGTCCCCAGCACCACCAACTTAGGACAAGTGCCCTGTAAACAAATATTAAATGAAGGAAGGAAGGAAACAAACCAAGGCACATGAAATGCCAGCATCTTACAGAAAAGCAGTTGCTGTCCCAGTGGGTTGAGTGGGGTCAGCCTCTGAGATGGAGGAGGTGGAAGGTAGGGTCTAGGGGCTGAGTAAGGCCAGGAACGCTCACCAGAACTCTGCCCTCGATGCCAGCCGTTCATCGACAGCCAGCACGTTATCCACAAGTATTTCCTGCCCCGAGCCTATGCTGTTGCCATCCCACTAGTTGCTGGCCTCCTGCTGCTCCTGTGTGTGGGTAAGTCACCATGCAGGGTGCCTGGGGGGCCCCATGACCCTCTCCCACCCCTGAACATGTGCGGCATTTTGGCACTTAGCTGGACTTCTGCTTGAGGCACCTTGCCCTCAGCTCACCCTGGCGGTTTTCCTGTGGGTCCTTCGGGCTGCAGTCAGCCTTCCAGATGCCTGGGGCTCGCTGGGCTGTAGTGGGATGTCTCTGTCTGTCCTTCTCCCTCCACTGCCAGTGTCATTGCTCTGCTCATACCCCAATCACCTCTCACCGCCTTGTCACTCTGGCCTCTGATTTCCTGCACCCCTCTTGTCTCCCATGGTTTGGTGTGTGGGCATCCTAGGACAGTGTCTTCATCATTACTGTGTTCTCAGCTCCTCCACAGGCCATGGCCCTAAGTTGGTGCTCAGGAAAGGGGTTTGGGGCCTGGCCAGTGGGGCTCAGTTTGTTGGAGCATCGTCCCGTAATCGAAGGGTTGTGGGTTCGATTCCCGGTCAAGGCACATACCTAGGTTGCAGGTTTGAGCACCGTTCCGGGTGTATGGGAGGCAGGCAATCAGTGCTTCTTTCTCGCATCGATATTTCCCTCTCCTCTCTCCTCTCCCCCTTCCTCTGTCTCTAAAAGCAATGAAAAAAATGTTCTCAGGTGAGGATAAATAAATAAGTAAATAAATAAAATGATTTGAATGAGCCAACAATCAGGAGATGGGGTGGGTGGATGCTGGATATTGAGCAGGGCGGCCTGTTGGGTCGGTAGGCAGGTGGACAGGGCATTGCTGGCGAGTTTCATAGTGGAGTAGATCTTGTGTCCTGTAGAATCTGAAACGCTGAACGCCGCGAAGTGCCTGTGGTAGGCACTCAGTGGTGTTTGCTGAATGAATGCGTGTGGATGTGTGGCTTGATGGATGACTAGGGAGATGACCGGGTGGCCTGGAGGGTGGTTGGGAAGGTGCTCGGCCACAAGTATGGGTCGCCCAGCCATGCTGCCCCCTGCTCTGGCCTCCCAGCAGCCCCGAGCCCTGATCTTACCCGACATTCTCCATCTG
>PVJD01004836.1:0-127571 GCA_004026545.1 Mormoops blainvillei | reverse complement strand
CTGATTTCTCAAAAGGAACTTTGCAGGCTAGAAGGAATTGGCAAGAAATATTCAAAGTCATGAAAAGCAGGGACCTACACCCAAGACTGCTATACCCAGCAAAGCTATCATGTAGAATCAAAGGGCAGATAAAGAGCTTCCCAGACAATACAAAAATAAAGGAGTTCATCATCACCAAACCTTTATTATATGAAATGTTAAAGGGACTTATTTAAGAAAAAGAAGAAGATCAAAACTATGAACAGTAAAATGGCAAAAAATGCATATCTATCAAAAATCAAATCTTAAAAACAAACTAAACAAACAAGAAGAACAGAGACAGAATCATGGATATAGACAGCGTTTTGATGGTTGCCAGATGGGAGGGAAGTTTGGGGGAGAATGGGTGAAGAGGTGAGTGGATTAAGAGATACAAATAGGTAGTTACAGAGTAGCCATGGGGATGTAAAGTACAGTATAGGAAATGGAGTAGCCAAAGAACTCATATGTATAACCCATGGACATGAACAATGGTGGGGGGAGATTGCCTAAGGTAGTAGGGAGGTGCTAGGTGGAGTAGGGCAAAGGAGGAAAAATCAGGATAACCATAATAGCAGAGTCAATAAAATCTAATTTTTTAGATAAAGCTTGCCATAAAATAGTATGCTGTGTTACGCCAGCAGCGGTGTCAGACATCTCATGTTCACTGTGTCTCTTGATTGTATCAATTTCTCTCACGCTTGATGTAATCTCATGTTGACTTGTACAGTACCATGTCGTATAGGCTTGTAGCCTAGGAGTAGTAGGCTGTACCATATAGCCTACATGAATAATAGGTTATATTATTTAGGTTATGTCCTAAGTACACTATGATATTTTCACAATGACATAACCACCTAACTATGCATTTCTCAAAATGTATTCTCATGATTAAGCAGTGCATGGCTATAAATGAAATGAAAAATTCACTAGAGAGATTCAAAGGCAGATTTGAGCAGGCAGAAGAATGAATCGGCTAAGTGAAATAGGCCGGTGACAAAAAGGCAAATATTGTTTGATTCCACTTATATGAGAGACTTAGAGTAGTCAAAAATCATAGAGACAGAAAATAGAATGTTGATTGACAGGGCCTGGAGAGGGAGGGAGGGAACGAGGTTGTTTCAGTTCACAAAATGAAAGAGATATGAAATGGATGGTGGTGAGGGTTACACAACAATATGAAGGATTTTAATACCAGTGAACTATACATTTAAAATGGTTAAAGACGGTAAATTTTATGTGTATTCTATCACAATAAAAAAATGGAAACAGTACATAAATTCATTAAAATGTTGACTATTAACCATAACAGAACTAGGTGAGCAGTGCTGTATATTATGCAACCCTTGATTTGAGCATTGCACTGGGGCTAGAAGACTGGGAGCAAGCACGCAGATCCCGAGAGCTATCTGACAAAAGCTGTATTAAACTGTATTGAGAAACATCACTAATCATCAGAGAGATGCAAATTAAAGCCACAATGAGATACCTCCTCACACATGTCAGGATGGCTGTCATCAATTAATCAACAGACAAGCATTGGTGAGGATGTGGAGAAAAGGGAACCCTTGTAGACTGTTGGTGGGAACGCAGACTGGTGCAGCCACTGGGGAAAACAGTCTGGAGGTTCCTCAAAAAAATTAAAACTAGAACTACCTATGACCCAGCAATTCTACTTCTAGGAATTTTTCTGAAAAAAATCCAAAACACTGATTTGAAAAGTTAGATGCATCCCAGTGTTCACTGCAGCATTATTTAGAATAGCATAGATGTGAAAGCAACCTAAGTGTCTGTCAATAAACAAGTAAATAAAAAAATATGTGGGGCATATATACAATGGAATATTACTTATCTATAAATAAGAATGAAATCTTACCATTTGTGACAACATGGATGAACCTAGAGGGTATTAAGCTAACTGAAAGAAGTCAGATAAAGACGAATACTATATGATTTCACTTACACGTGGAACCTAAATAACAAAATAAATAAATGAGCAAACAAAAGAGAAACATAAAGGACCCAGGGATAAAGACAAGGGGTGGGGGACTGAGCATGGGAGGTGGGCGGTGGGTAGGGCAGGTGAGAGTAATGGGGGGAAAATGAGGACAGCTGTAGCTGAACAACTTTAAAAAGAAAAAAGAAAAACAGAAACAGACTTTTAGATACAAAGAACAAACTGATAGTGGCCAGATGGGAGAAGACTTGGGGGGATGGGTGAAAAGGGTGAAGAAGTACTAATGGGCAGTTAGAAGACAGTCATGGGGATGCAGAATACAGCATAGGGAATATAGTCTCTAATATTGTAATAAATATTTACGGTGCCAGGTGGGTACCAGAGTTACCAAGGGGATCACTTCATAAGTTATATAAATGTCTAACCATTTTGCTGTACATCTGGAACTAATATAATATTGAATGACAACTGTAATTGAAAAGAAAGAACTGGGAAACAAAGACAACATCCTTCCCATGCTGGATAGTCTGCCCTCTTCCCTTGTAACTGAGTGTGCCCCACTTAGTGATGGGGCCTGAAAACCACACCTGAGCACTTGTAATATCTCCTTAAGAAAACAGCAATACTCAATACCATGTTTTCTGTCCATATCCTTTCATCAAGCTTGATAAACTTAATGCTAGATTAAAGCATATCATGTTCCATTAATTTGACAGTCTGAATTTCAAAACACTATTGATAGCCATGTACTTTGTTTCATTTTTAAAGTTGTGGTAAAACTGGTCATTTTAGCCCTGCTGGGTAGCTCAGTTGGTTAGAGCGTCATCCGGATGAGCCAAGATCGGGGGTCTGATCCCCTGACAGGGCACACAGAAGAATCAACCAATGGATGCAGAAATAAGTGGGACAGTAATTGATGTTCCTCTCTCTTGCACTTCTCTATCCCCCTTTTTCTCTCTTTCTAAAATCAATAATTTTAAATAATTGTCCATTTTAACCATTTTAAGTATACAATTCAATGGCATTAAATACACAAACACTGTCGTAGAAATATTACCACCATCCTCTCCAGAACTTTGTCACCAGCCCAGACTGAAACTCTGTACTCATTAAAGTGATCATGTGATTTTATGATCAGAAAATAAAATATCTTTTTTTTTTAACTCAAAGACATTTAGAAAATAAAAACTTACCCATAATCACTTTTTGCTATATTGTGTACCTTTTTAGTCTCTGTCCGAATTCTTATACATTTCTGTAGGGCTGTCATCCTAAACCCACTGCATTACACTGAGCTTTTGTAAATTTAATATTCCAGTTTAGAATATCCAAAAGTGATTTTTAGGTTATATAACATTAATCAATATGTAACTTGGCTAAAGCATAAAGGAGAATCATTTGTGCTGTCAAGGCTGATTTACGCAGCATCAGACACTTCATTAGAAGTGAACCTAGTTAAACTTCTGATCATGTGCCATCGGCTTCATGCTTTTTCTTTTTTCCTCAAGTCACTTGATGAACAAAGTTCTAGGTGCTGTTCTAAGGATTTTACATGTACTAACTCATTTACTTTTCCTAACAGTCCTCTAAGATGGGCTCTATTATTAGCCCCATTTTAAAATCTTGCAAACTGAGCTTTAAAAATTTTAAATAACTTCCCAGTATCACACCACTAATAAAAGGTGAAGCCAGGATTCATACCTGGCCAACCTGCTTCCAAAGTCCATGCTCATAATCATTTGCTAAATTGCCCTCTAAGTCTAACACATATGAGTTCTTTTAAAGTTCATTTTCTTTGTGAAAAATGCCCCCCAAATAAAGCTATGCATAATGTAAGTCTGAATTCAAGGATTTCATACGATTAGAATTATTTCTCTTACAAAACAAGAGAATCAAATATATTTTTTCTGTGACCTTTGTTCTTATGACTAATTATTAATGCATTAAGAAATTGAATTAATACCTCTGAACAACTTGTCGATGGATATTTCTCCAATGGTCCTTCCCTGAACCAGTTCCTAATTTAGGGTCTAGAGTCTTCAGAGCAACACCAGCAACATTCACCCCACTCCACAAGGGCACTAAAAGAAATATATCTCAGAATGAATTCGTCTTCCTAGTAAAGTATGAGTTGCTTGAGTTTAGTAATTTTTTAATTATATTTTATTGTTTATGCAATTACAGTTGTTCCAGCTTCCCCCCTTTACCTCCCTACACCGAGCACTGCCCCACAACTCCCTCAGGCAATCCCCACACTGTTGTCCATGTCCATGGATCATGTATATATGTTCTTTGGCTACTCTATTCCCTATGCTGTACTTTGATCCCCACAACTATTCTCTAACATCAAATTTGTACTTCTTAATCCCTTCACCTTTTTCACCTGTCCCCGTGGCCCCCTCCCATCTGGCAACCATGAAAACATTCTCTGTATCAATGATTCTGTTTCTATTCTACTTATTTAGTTTTGATAGATATGTATTTATTGCCATTTTATTGTTCATATTTTCTATCTTCTTCTTAAAGAACACTCTTGAACATTTCATATAATACAGCTTTGGTGGTGATGAACTCCTTTAGCTGTTTCTTATCTGAGAAGCCCTTTTTCTGTCTTTCAATTCTAAATGATAGCTTTGCTGGGTCAGGTAATCTTGGTTGTAGTTTCTTGCTCTCAATCAATTTGAATAATTCTTACCACTCCTTTCTAGCCTGCAAAGTTTCTTTTGAGAAATCAGCTCTCAGTCTTATGAAAGCTCCCTTGTAGGTAAATAACTGTTTTTCTCTGCTGCTTTTAAGATTGTCTTTAACCTTTAGCATTTTAATTATGATGAGCACTGGCTGGTGTTGCTCAGTGGATTGGGTGCCAGCCAGCATACCAAAGGTCGCCAGTTTGATTCCCTGGTCAGGGCACATGCCTGGGTTGTGGGCCAGGTCCCCAGTTGGGGGTGTGCAAGAGGTAACTGATAACGTTTCTCTCATACATCAATGTTTCTCTCCCTCTCCTTCTCCCTCCCCTCCCTTCTCTCTAAAAAATAAATAAAATCTTTATAAAAAACAGTAGTATTGATTACTCAATAATGATTATAAAAGTGAGATGAACTAGAAAAGTGGTTAATAACTGCATATTTGATAGAAAGACGGTGATCAAACTTAAAGCATTCCAAAGTCTTTGTATTGTTCCAAAGAAGAATAAAGACACTAATTATTTTGAGGTCAAGTATGAATACTAAAAATGTATAGGTAACCACTCACAAAGTGAGTGTATAATGGAAAGTAATGGAGGAAATTAAAGAAAGTTTAACTGAGTCAACAGAAAGTGGAAAAAGAGAAAAGAAACAAAAGAAATCTCACTGAAAAGAATACTTATATATTCAAATTAATTGCAATCAGAATACACTGCTTTGTTTTCAAACAAAACAATGGAATATTAAATGTGAGAAATTAAAACATATCTAGGAAAATTAATGACTTTCAGGAGAAAGAGCTGAGTTAAGACAATAACACAAGCCAGCAGGTCAAATTAAGTATCTGTCTAAGTCAAAGCATAAGTATTTATTATACTATGACTCTTGTAGTAAAAAAATAAAAAACAAGAAGGGTTCATTAAAAGCTTTGAATAAACAAATGAATGACTGAATTACCAGCCCCTGTTCTCAACAGGTATATTGCCATTGTGGAAAGAAGATTTACACATATGACACAGAAAACACTGTAAGAAGTATTTACCCTAGAAGTATAGAGTTCTCATTGCGCTGCGGAGCTTAAATATTTAAGTTAAAAAAAGTAAAAGGTTGGCCTAAGTAATGGTTTAAATTACATATTATATAAACTTATTTATATGAAAAGTCTGAAATAAACAAATCTATGGTTAAAAAGGGAATTAGTGCTTGCTTGGAGCTTGGGTGGGGATGAGTTCAGGAGTAGAAGTTTCTTTCTAGGGTGATGAAAATGTTCTATAATTAGATTGTGGTGATGACTGTATAACTCTGTGAATATACTAAAAAACAGTGAATATACAATTTAAATAGGTGAATTTGATGGTATATGAATCATACCCTAATAATGCTGTTTGAAAAAATAACAACAGGCCCTGGCTGGGTAGCTCCATTAGTTAGAGCATCATCCCAATACACCAAGGTTGCAGGTTCGATTCCTGGTCAGGGTACATACAAGAAGCAACCAATAAATGTATGAATAGGTGGAACAACAAATCAATGTTTCTCTCTCTCCCCCCGCCCTCTCTCGCTAAAATCAATAAATTAAAAATTTTTTTAAAAACAATACATGAAAGTGCTCTGGAGAAACACTCATAAGACATTCACCAACTTTAATTTTCTTATTTTATTATTTTTTTTATCCTCACCCAAGGACATTTTTTTTTCATTGCTTTTAGAGAGAGAAGAAGGGAGAGAGAGAAACAACGACGTGAGAGAGAAGCATCGATTGGTTGCCCAGACCCAGGACCATAGGTGCCCAGACCCGGAATTGTGTGAATCCAGACCAGGGATAGTATGCGCCCACACCCAGACTGGGAATCGAACCCACAACCTAGGTAATTGCCCTGACCAGGAATTGAACCTGTAACCTTTCAGTTGTGGAATGATGCTCCAGCCAACTGAGACCTGCCAGCCAAGGCAGAGAAACATTCGCTTACTTTTAAAAGAGCTATATGCTTTATGCACAATTTTATGAGTGGTAATTAAATCAATGATGCAAAAGACTGAAAGGGAACAGAAAAAGATAGCTATACCAGGAAAATACCAATAAAATAAAAGTTACACAGCTATACTAATATCAGGGGAAAAAAGACTTTAAAGAAAACAAGCATCGTTACAGATAAGACGTGTAATAACATAATACAAATAGGTTTATACTTACCACTAGAATCACCATGTTCTCCAATAATCCAACCGTGGCAGCTAGTGGGATGGACACCCAACTTGTCTCCAATTAGGTAACGGAAACGGGCAGAGTCTAGATTACAACCACTTCCAATTATACGAGTGGCAGGTAAGCCACTTAGTTTCCAGGCCACATATGTCAAAATATCCACTAGGGGGAACAATTTCTTATTAGAAAAAAATTTACAATAACTTCCTTTTACAATTCACTTTTCTGAATAGATAAATCAATTGTCTTAGAGTCAAATACAGATTTATTACAGAGTTTGAGGGGAAGCAAATCAACAAAGAAATATTCATAATCTCTCACATAGGTTTTAGAAGTTTAAATTATTAACTATCAGAATTTTTAAATTCTCTTTCGAGATAATATATGTACCTCTCTGTATAGTTAATAACCAGTCAGTTAATTCTGCCTCCTTAACATTGCCTAGATTTTTCCTATCACCACAGCCTCATCTAAGCTATCAGCATCTCCTACCTAGAATAAGACCACATGCATAGACAGGGCAGTGTGCAGCACTGTGCAAGCTCAGGAAAAACACGACCAGACCCTAAGCTGATGCTCTGTCTGACCTTGAGGCTCTGTGCAAGCAGGAAGAGAAGGGCACATTTGTAAACTGGATGGTCACGTGTCAAAGGCACGCTCCAACATGCACACAGAGCCCCTCAGTAGAGACTGGGGCATACTTTTGGTTCCACATTTGAAGAAAGTTCTGTCTAGGACTTCCAGTCAAGGTGGCGATAGAGGCACACATGGCTCACCCCTTTGCACAACCCCATCAAAATCACAGCTAAAATATAGAATAACCATCACTTAGAACTGTCAGAAATTGAGTTGAATGGAAATCTGACAACTATGGAATTAAAGCAACCACATCCATCCAGACTGGTGGGAGGATCGCACGTTGTGGAGTGGACAGATCCCACATCCACGTGAGGTGGACAAAATTTGGGATGGATATCTCAGGAGCGAGTAGTCCAAGCCCCACACCAGGTTCCCCAGCCCAGAGTTCCAGTGCCAGGAAGGTAAGTCCCCACAACTTCTAAAAACAGCAGGGATTGAGTAAGTGGAAGAAACTTCTGGTGCCCCAAGCAGTTCCTCCTAAAGAACACACACATGGATGCACCTACTCAGACTCACTCTCTCTGAGCTACAACACTGGGGTAGCAGCTTGAAAGGCACCAGTGGCATACAGGGAGGAAGTGAAGTGCCTGGCATCGAGGCGAACAGAGGCCATTGTCTCTTTTCTAAATCCTCCCCCCACAGAGCCACAGAGATGACAAGCTGGTGCCATATCTGAGACTCCATCAACCTGACTAACACTGTTTGACCTTCTTGGAGATCCCCAGAGAGGCCACCCCATCAACTTACAGGCCCACCCAAGCTGCTTTTACATATGAATGGCTAGTATTGACTCATGCTTCCAAACTTCCTAAAGCCTCTCAAACAAGCAACAGCTGGCTTCAGTGAGCCCCAGGCCGGGCACTAGCAGCAGCCAGCCTAGATTCACAGCTTGGCTTCACCTGGGAAATCTCCAAGCCCAACACAAGTAGCAGCCATATCAGGCTGTTTTATAGCTCAGGCAGGGTGGCCCCGTGCAAAACACAGGTGGGGGCTGACCTGCACCACATGGGAAACCCCAGGGCCAACACACCCAGTGGACAGCTACAAACCATGTCAGAGTACCACCATCCAGCCCCTGCACAGCTAATCCTCAATGAAGGGTGGAAGTTGGTGTAAGTGGTCACATCCAGTCCTTGCTGACTGGCCTGGGTAAACCCTTCCTATTGATCTGCCAACAGCAACCAAGGCCCAACTATGAGAGGAGATTATACTCAGCCCACATAAAGGGCGCACCTTGAGTACCCAGCTTGGGTGATATGGGAGGCTGTGCCACTGGACCCTACAGGACACCTACTACATTAGGCCACACTAAAACACAGAGTCAAAGCAGCTCTACCTAATACATAGAAACAAACACAGGGAGGATGCCAAAACAAGGAGACAAAGAAACATGGCCCAGGTAAAGAACAGATTAAAACTCCAGAAAAAGAGCTAAACAAAATGGAGATAAGCAATCTATCAGATGCAGAGTTCAAAACACTGGTTATAAGAATGCTCAAGGAACTTAGTGAGGACCTCAGCAGTATAAAAAAGATCCAGTCAGGAATGAAGGATGCACTAATTGAATAAAGAACAATTTACAGGGAATCAACAGTAGGGTGGATGAAGCTGAAAATCAAATCAATGATTTGGAACATAAGGTAGAAAAAAACAACCAATCAGAACAACAAGGAGAAAAAAAAACCCCAAGAAACAAGGCTAGCATAAGTGGCCTCTGTGACAACTTCATAGGTCCAACATTTGCATGATAGGGTGCCAGAGGAGAAGAGGAAAACAAGAAATTATAAATCTATTTGAAAAAATAATGAAAGGAAACTTCCCTAACTTGGTGAAGGATATAGACATGTAAGTCCAGGAAGCACAGAGAGTCCCAAACAAGATGGACGCAAAGAGGCGCACTCCAAGACACATCAGAATTAAAGTGCCAAAAGTTAAAGATAAAGAAAGAACCTTAAAAGCAGCAAGAGAAAAGAAGTTAGTTACCTACAGGGGAGCTCACATAAGGCTGTCAGCTGATTCTCAAAAGAAACTTTTCAGGCTAGAAGGGATTAGCAAGAAATATCCAAAGTCATGAGAAGCAGGGACCTATAGCCAAGACTGATGTACCCCACAAAGCTATCATTTAGAATTATAGGGCAGATAATGAGCTTCCCAGAGAAGACAAAACTAAAGGAGTTCATCATCACCAAACCTTATTATATGAAATGTTAAAGGGACTTATTTAAGAAAAACAAGATCAAAACTATGAACAATTAAATGGCAACAAATACATATCTATCAACAAGACAAATAACCATATGAGCTCACCTATAAGTGGAACTTAATCAACAAAACAAGCGAGCAAAATAGAACCAGAGCCTTGGAAATAAAGAACAAACTGAGAGTGACCAGAGGGTCAAGGGGAGGGAGATTACAGTGGGAAAAAGGGGAAGGGTCAAGTCAAGGAACATGTATATAAAGGATCCATGGACAAGGACAACGGGGGGAACGATTGAATGCGGGGGAGGGTGGGTGGGCAGGACAAGGGAGAGCAATGGGGAGAAAATGGGGACAACTGTAACTGAACAACAATAAAAAAACATTTTTTAAATGACTGAATCTGAGAAACAAGTTAAGTACACAAGAACAGAGGCAGAATCATGGATACGGAGAGAGTTCTGATGGTTGCCAGGCGGGAGGAGGGTAAGGGGACATGGGTGAAGAGGTGAGATGTGTAGTTACAGAATAGCCATGGGGATGTAAAGTACGGTATAGGAAATGGAGTAAAGAACTTAATATGCACAACCCATGGACATGAACAATGGTGGGAGGATTACCTGAGGAAGTAGGGAGAGCTGGGTAGAGGGGGACAAAGGGAGAAAAATCAGGACAACCATATAGCATAATCAATAAAATAGAATTTAAAAAAACAAAACCAATAGTATTTCTACATACTAGTAAGATACAAATGAAAATGAATTGTAAGGAACAACTCCTTTTGTAGCATCAAACATATAAAATATTTAGGGAAACATGTGGCAATGCAGAGAAAAGGGAATACTTGTATACTACTAGTGGGAATGTAAACTGGGAGAGCCACTGTGAAAGAGAATTCTGAGGTTCCTCAAAAAATTAAAATAGAACTACCATATAATCTAGCAATCCCGCTTCTGGGTATATATCCAAAGAAACGAAATCAGTATCTCAAAGAGATATCCGAACTCCCATGTTCATTGTAGCATCATTTCACAATTGCCAAGGTATGGAAACAACCTAGGTATCTATCCACGGATGAATGGATAAAGATAATGTGGTATATACATACACAATAAATATTTGGCTATAAGAAAGAAGGAAATCCTGCTACCTATGACTACATGGATGGACCCTGAAGGTATTATGCTAAATAAAGTAAGCCTGACAGAGAAAGACAAACATTGTATGATGTCACTTATATGTGGAATCTTAAAAAGAAAAAAACAAGAACTCATACGGAGTACAGCGGTGGTTGCCAGGAGCTGGGGAAGGCAAGATAATGAGGAGACGTCAGCCAAAGGATAAACTTAAACTTCCAGATATAAGATGAATAAGTTCTGGGGATCTACAATATGGCACTGGTGACTATAGTTAATAGTATTGTATTATATATTTGAAAGTTGCTAAGAGAGTAAATCATAAATGTTCTCACCATAATAAAGAAATGGCAATTACAGTCAGCCTTCCTTATCTACAGGGTTCACATTTGTGGATTCAACCAACCAAATGCAAACCAAAAATATCTGAAAAGAAGTTCCAGGAAGTTCCAAAAGGCAAAACTTGAATTTGCCACACACTCAACACTATGCTGATTTCATGCAAATGAAATAACATGTAGGCATACCCTGCTGTAGTCTATATGCAAATATAGGTTATATAAAACCACTACTCCATTTTATATAGGGGATTTCAGCATCCAAGAATTTTGCTATCTAGAGGGGTACCAAATCCCCTGAAAATACCAAGAGGTGACTGTATGTGAGGTGATGGAGGTATTATCTAACTCTACGGTGGTAATCATTTCCCAAAATGTAAATGTATCAAATCATCACCATACTGTACACCTTAAACTTGCATATTATGTGGCAATTACATTTTAAATAGCTGGAAAAAATCTCATTGTATTGCATACTTTGAATGGATGCAGTTTATTATACATAAATTTTACCTCAATAAGGCTGGTTTAAAAAAAAGAAGGAATAGCATGGAAAGATCATCCTTACACAGTTAAAAGAGAAAAGACTCACCTGGATTTGAGACAATAAGCATCTTACACTCAGGACTATAATGCACTAGGGCAGGTATGACTGATTTCATGATATTCACATTACGCTGAACCAGGGAAAGGCGACTTTCTCCCTCCTGTTGCCGCACACCTGCTGTGATAATAATTAATTTGGAATTTGCAGATACACTGTAATCTAAAGGGAAACAAAAGTCAATATTTGGATCAAGGTTGCCATAATCACTGTGTTTAATTCTCTAAAAGTCTACTGTATGACCTTGGTATTAAAGTACTCATATACCTTCATGTCTGGCACTGGAAATGAACAGATTTTCCACGTAGTAATGTTATTTTGGATAACCTAAAGGAAGTTTCGTCACTATGACTTACCATTTTCACATGGCTTTAAAAAGAAATAACAGAACCTATACTATCCTTCTAAACCTATCTTCTCATTTGTTATTAAGGCCCAAGGCAATGCAAGGCAGCTCTCTGGCTTCTTAGAAACACCTTATGTATCAGAAGCTTAGAACTCTGACAATTATGTATCTGTTTCAGGATTTAAGAGTAAGAATGTATTTATGTGTAATTATGAAAAGACTGGATTTGAGATCACAAGCAAGTTCATGATCCACACAAGAAAATTAATCGCCTTCTAAATCTGATGACCAACTGTAAAACTGTTTCACCTATTAGATCGTATGACAACATATGATGCTTACTATCCCACACTGAACTTGTTTTAAAGCATTATATACCTGGAAGTTATTTATCATATGGATGTCAAAAATTAAATTAGATAAAATCTCTTCTATATCCCATCTCTATTTTTTTTAGTTAGTTTTATGCTCTTTTGAAAAGGAAATTTGTTCAATTTTAAAGATACTATCACATTTTCATTGATAGACATTCTCATTTTTCTAATCCAAATTATAAACCATAAACATTTTATGTTTTTCCTGGCCCAGTAAATATTTCAATCAGAAAGGCAATTTAGAAAGATAGCATTTCTTAGGCTAACATGTTTAAAGATTTTTATTTATTTATTTTTAAAGAGAAGGGAAGGGAGGCAGAAGGAGAGGGAGAGAAACATCCATGTGCTCTCAGAGAAACCTTGATCAGTTGCCTCTCTCACACCCCCAGCCAGGGACCAGGCCTGCAGCCCAGGCATGTGCCAGCCTGCAAATCAAACGGTCCTGGTTCGATTCCCCAGTCAGGGCACATGCCTGATTTGCAGGCCAGGTCCCTGGTTGGGGGTGTGCAAGAGGTAACCACACACTGATGTTTCTCTCCCTCTCTTTCTCCCTCCCTTCCCCTCTCTCTAAAAATAAGTAAATAAATTTTTTAAATAAAAAATAAAAAGCATTTATACATCAGTTATTTTAAAAATAAATAAATACACAAAACTGTTAGATTTTAAATTTTCTTTATACGTTTTTGTATTTGCCAAACGTTGTTCAATGAGAATAAAATGTTCTTTTTAAAAGAAAAATAAACTAATCTTTAAACTGTAGGTCCTAATGATAATGGTGCTATTTTTAATTCTATATTTATGAATATCAGTTTGGCAAAATTCACTTTTTTAAAAGCTCTGAAAATAACTTTATAAAATTAAAATTAACCTTTTCCAGAGATAATCTTTGAAATATTAAAGAAAAGACTGCCGTGCTGGAGATCCATCGTCTCTCCCTTCAGTTTGTCCTCTGCAACATCAACAAGTGCGAGTTCATCAGTCAAATCCTACAATACATGAACTTTATCAATAAAATATTCTGGAAAAAGTTCCTATTGTCATTTTAGGAGAATAAGAAAAATTTTTGTGTGGCTATTTTATAATCAAAGGAGAGTTATATTTTTAATAGAAAAAAAGATATAAAAATTATAATTTTAGACTTCTGGTCAAGATGGAGGCATAGGTAGATGGAGAAGGAACCCCCCAAAATGGAATTATCTTCTGGAGGGCCAGCCCCTTGGAGTACAGGCTTCCCCTGCTAGGTGAGTGTTCTAGGAACCCATCTGTATCAGTGTACCAACTGGCGTTGTTGTGAAAGGCTGCATTTGGCTTCAGTGAATTTTTTTTTGAAGACTCTTCCAACATGTGTTTGCCCATTTCATGATGGGTGATTTACAAGCACACCTACCCACACGATGCTGAGTGTTCAGCAGTTTTGACCAAAAATGGCATGACCCCTGTGCCCTACCCTCCCTATTCACCTGATCTCACCTCAAGCAATCTTTTTTTATTTCCCTGGATGAAAAAAGTCCTCAAAGGGAAACGTTTTGTGGTTGTGGAAGAGGTGAAACAAAAAATGGCAGAAGCACCAAAAGGCATCAAAATCAACAAATTCAAAAACTGTTGTGAGCAGTGGAAAAAATGTCTTGATAGGTGTATTGCATCAAATGGAGAGTACTGTGAAGGTGACTGAAGTTTAAACATGTAAGAATTCACAATTTTTTAAAAATAAATTCCGGGTTTTTTGGGTCTCACCTCATATAGGATCAAATGGTTTTTGACAAGGGTGCCAAGGCCATTCAACTGGGACAGTCTTTTCAACAAATAGTATATTTATACGCAAAAGTTGGAGCATTTATTTTACACCATATACAGAGTTAACTCAAAATGTATCAAAGATCTAAATGTAAGACCTAAAACTATAAAACTCTTAGGGGAAAAAAAAGGGAAAAAGCTTCATGACATTGAATTTCGCAATGATTTTTGGGTATGACATCAAAAGCACAGGGAACAAAAGTAAAAACGACATACTGAACTACATTAAAATAACAAATTCCTGTGCATCAAAGGACACAATCAACAGAGTTAAAGGAAACTCAGGGAATGGGAGAAAATATCTGAAAATCATGTATCTGATAAGCAGTTAATGCATAGATATAAAAAGAGCTCCTGTAACTCTACCACAAATAGCTTGATTTTAAGATGAGGAAAGGATTTAAATAGACATTTCTCCAAGGAAGACACAGAAATGGCCAATAAGCACATGAAAAAATGCTCTGGAAACAAAGGAAAACTAAAGAACTTCCACTGTTATTTTATCAAATACAGTAATTTTTGTTTTATAATGAGCATGTAATACTTATACAATTAAAACTTTTTTTAGAATCTAATGAACAAACTGAACTAACAAGCAAAATAGAGACTCACAGAGAACAAAAGGATGACTGCTATGGGGGGTTGGTTAGGAGGTAAAGGGCTGGAGCAAAAAGGAAAAGGGACTCATGGACATGGGCATCAGTGTGGTGTCTGCAGGGGAAGGGGAGGTATAAGGGGGATAAATGGTAATGGGGAAAAATACAATAAAAAATAAATAATTGTCAAAAAATGTTAAGGGAAAGCCATTGGGAAATATGATTTTCACCCATTATTTCTCAAGGAAGGCAATTCATGGATCATTGCAACATAAAATGTTATAATATTTAACAAAATAACCCAATCAAGGTGCCTATAAGTAAATTTAAAATAGTCTAGCAATGGTAAACTCCAAATAAATGTTTTTTTAAATCGTGTCAAAATCACAAAAGAGGATACATATTTGCTGTCAAAGGATCAGCCCGGCAACCCTGAACTCATCAACAAAAGCTAAAAGTGCTTACTTGACTTTCATCCACAGCATAGGGTTATCACTTACCTTCATTAAGATACAAATAGCACAAGCCATGCCTACAGCACCAGCTCCAACAATGGTAATCTTCTGCTGGGAGAGCTTATCTTCCTTAATAAGATTCTCAATAAGCTGCTCCTTGATCGTTGACATTTTGAGAACCTGAGATAACGCAATTTCAGTGGAATCGAACTCCCTAAATAAATCGCTCTCATAGTTACTGATGTGCTTAATCACACTGAACAACTAAGAAACCACCTCTTGAGTTTGCAGAAAGTTGGAGCCAGGGTTGAGAGGAGGCCAAAGAAAGAATTTCCTGGTCAAGGGACGTGGAGAGGTAGAGCACGGGCCAGTCTATCCGTTGTACGGGGCTGGGGCACCAAAAGGCTTTTTGATTTCTCCCAGCCCTCCTTACCCACCATTTTCGCCCCTGTACCAGACACTCACGAATGCTCTGCTTGGCGCCAACTCCGTACAGACCCCCTGAAAGCACAACACACACCCTTTACGGGAGCTTTTTTAAAATAGTAACCCCAGAAAAAGACACCAACGGCATAACGTCAGGAAAAAAAGGCAACGGCCCTCGAAGTCCGCAGGCCGGCAACGGTTATCCTCCCAACCGTCACGCCAGCACGCTCCCACGTACGTCAGCACGCCAGCTCCGCCCCCGGAGAAAGAACCCTCCTGGGAGTCCCTCCTGGGAGCACCGCCTGGGAGCATCTCCTATTCTTAGGGTGGTGCCAGCTTGAAACAGCATCCTGCGGGAATTGCTTCCAGTTCCTGAGATGACATCGTAGATTGGCAAATAGTTTGGGAAGACCATCAGTGGAGTTCGAGGGCATGCTAAAGGAACCTGGGCCCCAAGGATGAAAAGAAATTTAAGTGAAGTGTGGACTTGGGAGTGACCGACCTGACTTTGAGGAATATACATTTTGATGCGCTTATGACACCCTTGTTCAAACATTCACTGGCAGGAATTTTTAAAATTATTATTAAGCTCCTTAATTTCAGGATCGAATGCTGAAATAATGTTCGAATTTCTCTTGCAAAAACAGGTTAATAACGAAAAGGTCGTGTCTAGTTTTTTAAGGGCCATTTTAATTTATGCAAAGAATTTACTCATAACTCACAAAAGGGGACACAGCTACCTCTGTCAGTTTTTGTCATTTGTGTCTGAGTCCTTTTCAAAATCTAAAGGGTAACTTATTTTCTGTATCAAAGCCTATATTGATTTTTTAATGTATTTTTTATTTGTTTTTAATGTAGTTCAGATCATGCAATAACCCTGCTTAAAAACCTTCAATAGCTTTCCGTTCCACTTAAATTAACCAATTTTTACAACCTAAGAGATGTTCAAAATTTGGCGTTCTTCTACCTCTGCAACTTCATCTCAAAACATTCTCATCACACTCTCCCCAGCTTTTGTGAGTTTTTTCTTAGATCAAGACTTCTTGATGGACGTCAACAACAGTGTGGTAATTGCATAGGGGAGGGGAGTATAAGGGGGGAAATGGTAATGGAAAGAAATACAACTTTTAAAAAATTTTTAAAGGCTTTTTGCTGTTCCCTGTATTGGAAAGTTCCTCCCCAGCCCTTCTCCAAGTTGGTTGTTCACTTTCAATACTGAGCATAAATGTCACTTCCTCTAGCTTTCCTTGACCAGTGTGTCAACTACCACCACCTCCCTATAAATCTCCTGTTCCTCGTATGGCACTTTAACAATCTGCTGCCAACCCCAAGCAAGAGACATCTATGGTAGACAGGAGCAGCAGTCACCGTTTGTCCTGTACTACCACTTACTTGTGTGCTTCCTTCCATAGCAGCTCGGTACCCTTGTACCTCATTTACCATGAGGCCGAGAGGGAGACCCTGCTGAAAGGGATGACCTCCAAATTCAAGCTCTACACCTGCTTCATGCCCCTACTGGCTTAAAGAGATATCAGCTCGTAGTAACCAAACTCCTGCTCTGACTGAAGACTGCTTATTCATACCTGCCCAAGGCACAGGGGCATTGGCAGGAGCATTGGCATTGATATCCCCTCTGCCTGAGTGGGTTCTCCGGTGGCTGTGATCTAAGCTAACCTACCATTTTGCTATATCACAGCAATGAAATAAACACAGGAGTGCCAAGATTTGCCTTGCATATTCCAACATCTACCAAAGTATAGTAGACCCTCAGAAAAGAATTTGAAAGAACGTGGCTCTGAAATCCTGATAATTTTCTCAACATAGCCTTCAGTGAGGAAAAAGAAAACCTATCTACATACACACATACACATATAGGTATAGGCCAACATGGAAGGAGGACCATGTTCTGAACATTCTATTTGCTTCCCACACTAACTGGCACCTTGTGTGAGATGGGGCTAAGGCCTGCTTAATCCACTTCCCAGGTATTAAGACTCAAATAAGATCATATTCCATTAAAAAGACTCAAGGCTCCTTGAAGAGGTGGCCTATTCCTTGCCCAGGATAGGAAGATACAAGGTGTACCTGGAACACCTATTATGCCGGAAATCAAGAAAGCTTTACAAGATTAAATCTGAAAATTTATGAAAGGTTAGTTTAACGTCTCTCTTAAGTATTATTTTTCAGTCATGTTGGTGCTAATTTATTTCATCAAGTAACATGAAATTAATAAATATAAATATTTTTTAAAGAATTTATTTTTAGAGAAGGGGAGAGAGGGAGAGAAACATCACTGTGGTTGCCTCTCACACGCCCCCTACTGGGGACCTGCCTGCAACCCAGGCATGTGCCCTGACTGGGAATTGAACTGGCAAACCCTTTTGTTCACAGGCCAGCACTCAACCCACTGAGCCACACCAGCCAGGGCCATTAAGTATTTTGCTAAAAAAAGACTAAAGTTGCCTAATTTAAAAGGCTGTGGGAATAAGTACACATTTCTTTATTGGGAAATTTAAAATTCCTTAGGTACTGGTGATAGTGCACAACTATATGGATCCTCAGAATTGTACACTTTAAGAGTAAATTTTACAGTAAGTTATATCTTAAGGCTGTTTTTGAGAGCCTCTAGGAAAGCAAATTCTGTAATTATTAATTGTCAAGGTTGTATAAGTTACTCTTGGCCTTTTACATTTAAGACACGTAACAACAAAGTATAGTTCTTTCCCTTACCCGGCTTTCAGGAAGTTTTGGGAAAGATCCTAGAGAAGTGATGACAGTAAGGTTGTTCTAGTGACACTCTAGAAGTACAGTTTTTAGGCCTGCCTACGGGTCACAGTTACAGAAATATTTTAAGAAACCTAAAGAAAATGTTTGGGTAAACAACCACCAGGTCTATTTGGTTTAAAATTATTAAGTCCAGTGGTCCTCCCATTTATCTACAGTTCACCTTCCATGGATTGTTACCCAGTCTGAAAATATCAAATGGAAAATTCCAGAAGTAAATGATTCATGTTTTAAAGTCCACGCCATTCCAAGTAACATGGTGAAATCTTGCACCATCGTGCTTCATCGTGCCTGAGCCATGAATCATCCCTTTGTCAAGATTATCCATGCTGTACATACTACCTACCCATTAGTCACTTAGCCACCTCAGCTATCAGATCAACTAGCCCTGACTGGTGTGGCTCGGTTGGTTGGGCATCCTCCTGCAAACCAAAAAGTTGCTGGTTAGATTCCTGGTTGGGGCACATGCCAGTGTTGCAAGTTCTATCCCATTGGGACATGTTTGAGAGGCAACCGATTAGATGTTTTTCTTTCTCCCTCCCTTCCACTGTCTAGAAAAATAAAATCTATTTTATTTTTTCAATTTTAGGGAGAAAGGAGAAGGGGAAACATCAATGTGTGGTTGCCCCTCATGCACCCTCCTACTGGGCACCTGGCCCACAGCGCAGGCATGTGTCTTGGCTGGGAATCAAACCGGCGACCCTTTGGTTAGCAGGACAGCAACTCAATCCACTGAGCCACACCAGCCAGGGCTAGAAAAATCAAAGCTTTAAAAAAATAAAAATGAACTATATCAGTGCTTGTGTTCAAGTAACCCTTATTTGACTTGATGCTGCATTCATAGCTTTTTAAGTCTAATCTTTTTGTTAATCTCTCATTGCTCTAAATATATAAATTAAATTTTATCATATCCCATATGTATGAGGGGAAAAAAATAGTATATGTAAGGTTTGGTACTATGTGTGGTTTCAAGATTCCATTGTGGGTCTTGGAACATATCCCCCATGGATAAGGGGGATGGACTACTGTCCCATTGTTATTGGCCTCTAGAGAGCAAACGTTCTTAAATATCTGTGTTCCCTGTAGTGGCAAAGTACCACTATTTATGTTCAGTTGGCAAATAATGTATTTTCATTAGTGTGTAATATGTTATCTACATGAATTGTAGGGTACCAATTAGGATTAGCATTATTATCAAGTTATCTTATACCTTAGGGCTTTGTATAATCAAACGATTATAATGGAAATGGTACCAAAATAACCTAGTCAATCTAGTCACAGCCTTAATATATTAATTCATATTAAAGTTTGATCAATAGTAAATAGTACCAACAATAAAAAGGCACATAAGCCTATAATCTGATCCCCACTTTGCTCTCTCCCACTCTTATAATCTTCCTTATGTTCCCTCCTTAATTTCAAATGCATTAAAAAATCATTGCAGAGTTGCCCAAGAATAACCTAAAAGATCCCAATAATGTAATGAATAGTAGCTTTATGACGTTATATCTTAATAAATTAACAAGAGTGATCACTGTTCAAGGTTTATTTGGTGTTTTAGTTGGTATGACACTTGGATAGTTGGCTGTATTATTTATATGAAGACTCTTCATTTTACATTATATGACAACATACACTAATCTGATTCATATAGTACACAAAATAAGATACAGTTATGCACAAGACATGCAATATTGGATTTATACATGGGATCCCAGGATGTGACTGATTGGAGAAAAAAAAAGTCGGACTAGGCACGCTGGGTAAAGGAATCACAAGTTATGTAACACACAGTGAACACACACCGAGTTTGAAGGGCAACTGTGCTGTGTGCAACACTGGCAGTGGTGCCTTGAGGAGGTGGAACTGTTTCACACTCACCAGGATAGGACCACATAAGGCAAGTACCACCCAGCATCAGGACAGGGATGCAGGGTTTCATGAACCATTACTACTTCTATCTTTAGGAAATTGATGTTTTTAGTCACAGATCAGATAAAAGGGACAATAGCACAATCTCCAACTAAAATCCAGTTGTAGCCTAGACAGTGAGGCGGTATGACATTAGAAGACTTTAAAACTGCAGCTCTTTCTGGATCCCCCAAAGTGTATCTGCACTCTTCTTCAAACGGGCCTCTTCCTCAGGTGTCAGAGTCACCTTCACAACATCTGAGATTCCATTCTGTCCCAAGATGCAAGGGACACTAAGGAAGACGTCTTCTTTTATTCCATAGAGACCCTGAATACAAAATGAAAAATATTTCATGTTTTTTCAATGCATTCTGGGGTCTCCCAAGACTTTCATTCTCTACAATTATGAAGCCTATTTGATACAGCTTAATAAGCAGAAATTCCTTTCCAGATTTTCGGTTAGAATGTAATGAACAGTATAAAATAAAGTCATTAAAATAGCAGTATGACTTCCATTCTAAAAGAAAACCTAAACTATTGCTATTATTCATAGTACTTTCTAATTTTCATTGTATAACATTTTGGTAACGCTAATTTGAGTGTGACTTCCCAAACAGAAAAAAAGAAATCTGTATCTTCTATAGTCTTCCACTCATCTCAACATAACTGAATGGTATTTTTAGTCAACAAGTTATCAAGTATCTATGTGCTGAACACAGTGCTAGTGGATATTTATCCTAATGCTCAACCATGTTTTTTCAAAAAAGAAAGATGAAGGAGAATTAATTTATTTCTTAAATCAATGACTGAAGACAACATGAATCTAATTGCTTGCTCAGATTAAAAAACAAACAAACAAACAAACCAAACAGGAAATAATGGCATTCAAGTACAAGATATCACTACATAGACCTACCTTGATCATGGTGGAAATCGGATGCACCCGCCTAAGATTCTTCATCATACTTTCTGCTAAATCTGCCACAGACAGTCCAATGGCCCAGGATGTGTAGCCTTTCAGTTTGATCACCTCATAAGCACTGTAGGGAGGGGAAAGGTAGGAAAGGACGGGGAAGGGCAGAAAAAAGTAAAGTAGGAGAAACAAAGAAAAACAAAAATTTCACTGAACACATGCTTTATAGTTAATAATGCCACAAAGTGCCATTAGACACACAAGAGTAGACCTTGCCGTGCATACCAGGATATTATGTACAGGGATGTTCACAACAGTATTGCCAGTAATAGCAAAAACCTGGCAGCAAGCCCAATGCTATCCAACAGAAGAATGAATAAACTATGATTTATTCATACATTGACCTATACATAGCTATCAAAACAAATAACCATAGTGACATGCAGCAAAGCAGATGATTCTTTAAAATGTAGTATTGAATTTAAAAAGTAAATCCAAGAAGATTACATAGAGCATGCTTACTCAGGATTATCTCAAGTATGTGGGGGTAGGAGTGGATGGATGGGCGGAGAAGGACAGAATTTACTCATTTCTAAGCACCGGCAGACTAGTAATTCTGATCCAACAAACACTACAGTTAGTTGATAGCTACTGTCAATATTTCTTGGGTTGGGGGGTAGATTTACAGGTTTCATTTAATTAAACAAATACAAACAATAATGTCTTGCCTAAGCTGATCATGATTCATTTTTCAATTCTATAGACCTAAGGTCCACACACAATCATTATTTCTAAGTAAATAATGCCACGAAGTAGAAACCTTCCCTATTTTACCTACAGTTAATAAGTATTTACATTTTTAATACCATTATGAATGTAGATGTTGCTTAAAACTATATAATCATCTAAATTAAAAAGCTAGCTGTGTTTCCATTCATAAAAGCTATATAAAAAGATCTTGGCCTTAAATTTCTTATTACTAATGAATGGATCATATATGCTGTTGAAGTAAAGACTGATCTCAAATAGGGTAGACTTAATCTAATTTGTTCTACCTTAACAGTTTATAAGCACAAAAAGATTTCTCATACTATAAATTGAGAAGTATCACAAAAGATAGACTGTAGCATTAATAAATGTCTATAACTTTCAGTATCTTTTTTTATTACTCAAAAAGGTTTCATCTTTTAAATTTAGCTTTCGAATTCTGTGCTTGTGCCTTCAACACTTTCACAACAATTTTCTGCTCCTCAATAAGGAAAGCATGCTTGATCCTGTCACAGACACGTTTAGGACACATGGGTCTAACACAGGCCCTGCTGACATGTTTTTTTGTCTTAGAAAACCTCATCAGGACTTTAGGTCTCACAGCACGAACTCTGCGAAGCCAGCCTGGGCACACACCACATGCACATTTGGGTGCTTTCCCAACCTTCTTGGTATAAAGGCAAATGATTCTGTTATCAGGGGTTCGGGACAGCCTAGTTTTGTTCAAGGCTGTATTGCAGGACAGCCCCCTGATGGTGTGTCAAACGCTGGACCACTGTGAATGCCTGAAGACAGCGTCCCCAGAAACAAAAGTAAGAATATCTCTACCTCAGTTTATAGTATGATCTTTAACACGGCTTTAGAAAACAAATTTCCTAACAAGAAGTACTCAAATGCAAATGCTATTAAACTTTTAATCTTTTAAATAAAAATAATGAAGTTTAATCTTCCACATTACCTCTCAACCACCTGTTTGTGAACTTCTTTCCACTGTTCCTTGTCCGCATCACTGCCCAACTCAGGGTGCAGAGTCTTTAGGGAGACACCGGCCACATTCACTCCACTCCACACAGGCACTAAAAGAAATAATACAAAATGCATTTATTTCCATGCCCCAGCCAGTGGACTGGTAATTCTGACCCATTTTTCTAATTCTCTTTTATCTGGAGAGGATTATCTCCTGTTGATAGACACTCAAGACTACCAATGCCCTTCCTTGTAGATTTTCATTTGTTTAAATTTTATAAAACTAAGAATTCACAATATTCTAACCTATTGGGATGCTTAATCCATATATATTTGAATATAAAGATAGTATAAGATCCTAAAGGGAATTATCTTGGCATGGGGAACGGAGAATTCTGCACAAGTTATAACACCTTTCAACTGTGATAATAACAGAATTTTTTCATACTGTCCATTTGACTTGGCTGAACTTTTCAGGACCAAACAGTGCAAGTCAAGTATAAACAGCTATGATATCAAATAATTTAGGTCATCCTAAGAACTATTAATATGTCCACAGTAAGAAGTAAAAGGAATTTCATTCCCCATCCTTCATGCCAGATAAATATGCAAGCTAGCTAAAATCTTAAATAATTCTTTGCATATAATTATACCAAAAATAGATTTCTGGAAACCATTCTACCTTGATGAATGCATGTTTGGTTTAGGCTCTTATTTAATAAAACTGTCAACTTTTACAGAATCTTTTTGAAAACAAAAAGAGAAAATAAGTTATGCTTACCACTCGAGTCTCCATGCTCCCCAAGGACCCACCCATGACAGCTCAGTGGGTGAATTCCCAGCCTTTCCCCCATTAGGTGGCGGAACCGGGCTGAATCCAGATTACAACCACTTCCAATAACACGGTTTTTGGGAAAGCCACTTATCTTCCAAGCCACGTAGGTCAAGATATCCACTGTGAAGAAAACATTTAGGCAAAGATACTAGGTGAATCATTAGATAATGACTGGCTACTAAAGATATATGCTGCAGGCACATCTGAGCTCTGCTGTGGCCAATGCCACCACTGCACCCGCTACCTCCTTTGTCTGCAGCCCCACCATCTTCTACTTCCCTATTCATGGGCACTGCGAGGCCGTCGCATTGCTGCAGGGCCAGAGCTGGAAGGAGGTGGTAATCAAGGAGACCTGGCTACGGGGCTCACTCAAAGGCACCTGCTTGTATGCACAGGTCCCCAAGTTCCAGGTTGGAGACCTCACCCTGTACCAGTCCAATGCCATCCTGAGGCACCTGAGCTGCTCCCCTTGGGCTATAAAGGAAGGACCTTTGAGAAGCAGCGCTGGTGGAGATGGTGAAAGTTCTCCGCTGCAATTACGTCACTGTCATCTACATCAACTACAAGGCAGGCAGGGAGAGGTGTGTGAAGGAACTGCCTGAGCACCTGAAATCTTTTGAGACTTGTTCCAGAACTGGGGGTCGGCGGGGGGGGCCTTCATCATGAGCAACCAGATCTTTGAGGACTACAACCTGCTGGACTTGCTGCTGAATCACAGGTCCGTGCCACTGGCTGCCTGGGCTCCTTCCCCTACTCTCGGCCTACCCGGCTCACCTTAGTGCCTGGTCCAAGCTCAAGGCCTTCCTGCCCCCTCCCCCCCATACACACAACACGTGAACATCCCTGTCAATGGCCATAGGAAACAGTGGGTGAAAGGTTGTGGCACCCTAGCATGTGGCAGGGGCTGCCTGCCTCCGTTTCCCAAGACCAGTAAGATACATGGCTCTGTATCGATCTTGATAATGATCATGGTCAATGTTTTTGTTAATACTTTTAAACCTCTATAATATGTCTAATATAGCAAAACACTGAGTATTCAAGAACTGTAGTTCAGTGAAAATAAACTGTGCATCCACTAAAAGAACAACACATTATCCATAAACTTATCCACAGGTAACTAAGCTTCTTGCACAGGTAACTAATTTTAAAGTTCCAACTACATCCAGAGGTACTGTCTCCCTTTCGTGTTTTAAACTTAACTATTTTACAAAAACACAAATCTACTCCAGGAGGAAAGTGAAAGATGAGAAATAAATATGTGTATACAGAATATAATATGTACTGTTAGTTTTACTCTAGCTCACCTATTTTTATGCAATTATAAAGCTCACCTGGATTGGACACAATAAGCAATTTGCAGTTGGGACTGTATTTTACAACATTAGGAATGATGAATTTAAAGATGTTCACATTACGCTGGACCAGATTCAGACGGCTTTCTCCCTCTTGTTGACGTGCTCCAGCTGTGACAATAACCAGCTTGGAGTTTGCAGTCACATTATAGTCTAGACAGAAGAAAACAATAATCAGATTAAGGCTTTTAAGAGATCTCCATTACCTAGCGAGCAAACATTTTTTCCATAATTTTTTTTTATGGACAGTTTTATGTGGTTTGTATGTGTGTCAGAAAAATGTCCCTAATGCCACCCCACTCCAAACTCCTGTCCTTTAGTTTTTGGAGTTTATCATTGTGGCCACCTACATGGAGGAAGAGTGTACATCAATACCTTCTTTGTATTTTGATTTTAGTCACATTGTGACTTTATATAGCTACAACTGGGGGGAGCTGGAAGGAATAAAACTTGGTTCTTGTATCAAAGGAGATACACTGGAAATTTTCTTTTTCTACCTGAGCTCAATGCTCATACTCTTCCACACTCCTACTCTGACTTAAATACTTAATTTTGGTCTTATCGGCCAAGGAACAGGCCTTTATTTAAAGAAGCAGAGGCAGCTAGCTTTACACTAAGCAAGTACATCTTGCTTCTAGGTCCATATGGGCACAGGACAGTTAAACCAAGGATGAAGATAATGAAGGGAGTCACCTATCAGATAAATGGTCAATGATTTTCAAGTGTCAAAACTAATACCTGTTGGGTCCATGCCCAGGGTTCCTAAGCTGATGCTCATTAAGTGTGAAAGGGTCAAGCCAAGAATATCTGCTGAACAGGCTCAATCACCCTATTCTCACTGTTACGTTAGTATATGAAAGGAAGTAGGGAAAGTAATTATATTTAATTTAAATATTTGAAGCAATGTGGTTAAATATGGACTTAAGGAGCTTTACAAATTACATTCTAATTTATATGCTTTCCATATTATGGACAAGTTGGATTTCCATTAAACCATTTACTAGAAATTGAGACTGATATCAGCAGGTACCAATGCAAAATTGTTCAAAGACTCTCTTATCCTGCTTAAAAAAGAAATGTTTAAAGAGCTGGGATTTTGAGCCTGATTAAGAATTAAGTCTAGCATGGACTACAATAGAAACATGTTGAAATTAACCTTTGCCAGAGACAATTTTTGGTGTTCTAAGGAAAAGGCTGCCATGTTGGAGATCCATCATCTCTCCCTTTAATTTGTCTTCCATGACATCAACAAGAGCAAGTTCATCTGCCAAGTCCTAAAAGACAAAGTTTTTATTTAGTTAAAATTGCGTCCAAAGGTTAACATCTCAAAAGTAAAACTTGATTTCAACCAAAAAAAAAAAATTGCTATTTCCAAATTTTTAGATGGGCCTGCAAAATTGCCATATTTCTGGCATAGGAGCAGGCCTCCATTCAAAAGCTGATGCACAGATGATCCACACACAGTAAGAAGCACTGGCCCTCTCCAACCCTGTCTCCTTACTCCAGGAGTAATCGCTGCAGGAGCCACACCGCCTCTACGTGGAAACAGAACACTGGATTGGCAGTAGTTAGGATAATGTCCGATATGTAAAAATTTATCAAGTTACTCTCTTAAATTCAGTTTTACATATTGATTTTAGGTTGTTATTCATCAAATAGGAGATACTGATCAGTATGAAGACTTGGAATTAAGAAGTGATAGTTTGGCCCTGGCTGGTGTGGCTCAGTGGATTTAGCACTGGCCTGCGAACCAACGGGTCATCAGCTCAATTCCCAGTCAGGGCACAAGCCTGGGTTGCAGGTCAGGTCCCCAGTTGGTGGGACACGAGAGGGATGATGTTTTTCTCCCTCTTTCTCTCTCCCTTCCCCTCTCTATAAATATAAATAAAATCTTTTTAAAAAGTTAAAAAGTAAAAAGTGATATTTTGGACCATTCCCTGGCTATGTTTCCATATATTAATGACAATAACAATTTTATATACATAGTTTTGTTCATTTCAAAATATTAGTGAAGCTCTGGCCAGGTAGCCCAGTTAGTTAGAGCATCATCCTGATGTACCAAGGTTGTAGGTTCAATCCCCAGTTAGGAATATATACAGGAATCAATCAATGAATGCATAAATAAGGATAACAACAAATCGATGTCTCTGTCTCTAAAAAATCAACGAATAAAAAATTTTAAAATATATTACTGAAAAATATCCTTTCAGCTAAACCTATAAAGGTTGGCATCTCAGACCAGAAGCATCAATAACATTTAATACAAATGGGATGTGGACTGTCATAACCAAAGAAGTTGAACTAGCTGAGCTGCAGATCTATCCCCAAATTATCTACAGTACAATGAGTGGTCTGGCAGTTACTCTTACCCACACCTAAATGAGAAGGCTTCGCAGAAAACGACCATAGGTAGTGCAGGAAAAAGATACCATCACTTTGATTCAGTGGGGAATCAGCCCAGAGGGCATACTTTGTGGCCTCTCCTAAGGACAGGTAGAGCAAGTGCTGCTCTGCAACTTCTACGTGGCTCAGCCCTGCTGTCAGTCCCTGCTCACTTCAATCCTTTTCTGTTCAGAAGTCGGACTTCATCATTTCACTTACCTCCTGCATTACACTACAGATCTGAACTTAAACTATTTTAATATTACAAGCTGCCTCAATTTGTTTTATATAAATCGGGTTTGACTACTACAAAGTGTTCTTTCTTCATTCACAAGTTCTTTTTTTTTTCTAATTAAACTTTAGGCTCCATAATTGGTGGCTAAATTGTTATCCAAAAAGGGGCCCAATGGGGATTTGCATGGGAGCAAGACTCTTGATTTCCCACATTCAAGAGAATAAAAATAAAAAATAAAAACTTTTAAAAATAAAATTAAAAAATTATTTTTTTTCTATTTAAAGATTTTATTTATTTTCAGAAAGAAGGGGAGGGAGGGAGGAAGAGGGAGAGAAATATCAATTGGTTGTCTTTGCACAACCCTAATTGGAGACCTGGCCCGCAACCCAGGCATGTGCCCTGACTAGGAATTGAACTGGCGACCTTTTGGTTCACAGGCCGGCACTCAATCCCCTGAGCCACACCATGCAGGGCAAAAACATTAATTTCTAAAAAATAAAAGCATCCATCCCGTTTACTGACAAAAAAAAAAAAAAAAGGATCTCCCACATTCAATGTAATTTAAAAAAAAATATTTTTATTTACTGATTTTAGAGAGAGGGGAAGGGTGAAGGAGGGAGGGAGAGGGAGGGAAAGGGGATAGAGAGAGAGAGAGTGAGAGAGGGAAAGAGAGGTATCAGGTGGTTGCCTCCTGGTACTGCCCCGATGGGAGATAGAACCTGCAACCTTTCAGTGTATGGGACCATGCTTCAACCAACAGCCACACGGGCCAGGGCTTAATGTGATTTTCGTTTTACCATAGTATATATTATTTCACCTCAAAAATTACTTTAAAATAATTTTACTTTGTTTAGAGGCAGGGACGCTTTCATTTGTAGGCAATTCATGCATGTTAATATAGCACAGTGAATTTAAGAAACTGGGTTGCCAGCCTAGTGACCTTTGATGTTTTAGTTCTGATAGATACTCTTTTGGCATGGCATCATATTTCAAGTTTGTTTCATATAAAGTTCTCTGAATGAGTGCATGAACCTCAATATTTGTATATGTAATGTGATAATGCAATTATTAGGGAGGGAGTAGAAGGACAGGTGGGGTCGAGTTATTCTTGGCTTCCAGAATGACAGACCCTCACTTACCTTCATTAAAATACTGATGGCACAGGCCATGCCAACAGCACCAACCCCAACGACTGTAATCTTATTCTGGGGGGCTTGTTCTTCCTTAAGAAGATTCACAATCAGCTGATCCTTGAGAGTTGCCATATTTGACTTGGAACCAAAAGGAATCTATAGGGGGGGAAACATACATCCTCTTTAACACTTATTAACCAAAAGTTGTTCTGAAAAAAGCTTATTTCATTTCCTTCTGGGGTACTTGCCATGAAAAATCACAAGGGACAGCTAAAAAGGGCGAGGGAAAACCCTGAAGATAGCCAAAGGAGAGCTGAAAGGCCTAAGGCCAGGGTCTGGCACGGGTCTTGGTGTGAAGAACCTCACCTTGGCATGGAAAAATAATATAGACGTCTCAGTGTAAGTATAGCTTCCTGAGGGCTCACTCATCTTGCTTTATTAACCCCAGGCCTTTCCTCAAACAAGATCTGTACGAGCCGTCTACTCCAGTCACTGGGCTCCCGCCAAGGCCCTCAAGTAAGGACCAGAAGAAGTACGTGCGAAAAGTGCCATTAACTGCCTCACCGCCAAACCCCGATGTAGTGAGGCCTGTTGTGCCCTCTGCTCATGCGCGCTCACTCATTCCCCACCCACCCCCACCCCCTCGAAGGGGCGGAAAATCATGACCAACTGCTGGGTCCCCAGGAGCCCTGGGCTTTCATGGCCCGCGCAGACCCGGAAGATTAGCCGCCGCCCCTCCCCCACCCTCCCGCCTGCCCTGACATTTGTGCGCATGCGCATTTCGGAGCGCTGGGAATGGGCACGAGTGGTCTAGAGGCCACTAGCTGCAGAGAGGTGGGCGCTGGCCCCGCCCAGGAGCAGAAAGGATTAGGAACTAACTTGCCTGTAAGGTCAGAGGGCGCAATCTCAGAGTCAGACTTTAGACTTAACTAGTGCACCGAAGCAGACAGGAGCCACGTGAAACCCGGATGGCAGCCTCCCTAGTCTGGCGCACGGCCAGAGCCAGGCTTTAAATCGCAATACCAGGGACTATTAACCAACCGGGAGGGAAGTGCCTGGTGTGGTTTTAGCTGTGATCCTTATTGCAAAGGCCTGCGGCCGGGTCTGAGGAAATTTTGTCAGTACAGGAAGTGGAGAAAGAGCTTCAGAGGCCTGAGGCCTGGAATCCTAGTGTTAATACTTGGTGGAACCCTCGATTTCCAGAGCTGGGGAGGGAACGAACTTTCGACTCTGTTAATCCAACCCTGCACTGCATTCACTGGACCTAGTCTTGACAGCATTCCAGCGGGCAAAAATATCCAAGAGGGCTCACAGGCAAGCAGCCCAAGGCCACCAAGCTGGAATCGGGTCTCTCCTTACAAATCACTGCTATTTCTAGACAGCCTTGTAAGGTCTGTCTGCAGCCTAGCAGGGGGAAGGGAGGAGTTTTTCCAGCAGAGACTTGGTTTCACCAAAACCTAAGCCCTGGACTCCAGCACTCCCTTCCATGTGGGGACAGGTGCAGAACAGGAGCCCTGCAGAAAGAGGGTCTACTTCCCAACTCTCCCCCATATCTGTTAACCTTAGAGATGCCTTAACCCCTTTCCCATCTTTAGGTTCCTCCATAAGTCAAAAGAAGACGGTTCCGGATGACTTTACTCTCAATAGACCGTCTAAAATGAGGGGGCGCTGAGACATGCTTCCGGCTTCATCGTTGCAGCGCCCGACAGATACATCAGTAGCTGCTTAATAAATATAACTGGCGCAAAGAGCACCCTATAATCTGCAGGCAGAGGCCGCCCACCTCTCGAGAGTCCCAGGGTTAAAATGCGACCCGGGAAGGTGGTGCTCAGCGGCTTTCTGGCTTCCAGGAACCCGCCCAGGATCCTGAGGTTTTTTCGGCTCTACTGGGTCTGGGAACAGACCTCCAGTTCCGCGCGGTTTGCCGAGTTCCAGCCCAGAGGAATGCCCCACCATTCAGACCCGTCATCTCCTGGTCCGAAATGCATCCATTTGGGCTTTCCACCCCAGGTCAGGTGCGGCCACCTCTTCGGTTCCCCCGCCTGGCCAGAGGCAACGGTGCCCACTACGAGCAAAAGCAGAACGCATCGGGCTCCGTGCCCAGGCCGGTCGGGGGACACCGCCCAGGTCTCCACAGTATGCCTCTAGGAAGCAGCGCCTACACCCTCAGGGAGCAGGGACTGCCTGGCGGGTAGCGTCGGGCCAGAGAGGCCCGGAACTGCTAGCTCGTCCGCCCCATCGCGCGCAGAGCGCCGGGCCCTACCGTACCGGTGTGCACGGCGAAGGGGCGTCGGTGGCGCGCGGCACTGGATCCGGACTTGGCGGCAGCGGCTCCGGTACTCCAAGCCCGCACGGGAGGGGCCTTAAATAGAGCGATGGGGCTGACGTCAGAGGGGAGCGGGGCGGACGTGCGGGATCCCACGTGTGGGTCGGGCTGGGGGCGGGCTCCCAGCCAGGCGGGGCAGTGCGGAGGCCCAGGCGGCGCGCGCAACCAGGCGACCCACCAGCCGACCTAACCACGCTCTGGGAGCCGCTCAGAAACACGCTGCCCTCCCGCCACAAAGGCCCTTGCGGGAGCCACCCGCTGGAGTGAAGCCAGCTCTCAATTTCCTCTTGCGTGAAATGTGGTGGTTACCCTCAGAAAACGCTTGATTTGAATTTTCGCCGAAATTTCTCAATGCCATCTGGCACGAAATAATTACTCGACAACTATTTGTTGAAAGTGCCTACAACAGGGTCCGTCTGTCCTTACCTAAGTCGAGTGACCGCCCAAATTTGACACTGCTTTTCCTCCTGCTGCTTAACCTTCCAAGTCCCAACTCAAAGTGAGGCCTCAGCCTCTCCAGTCAGCTCTCCCCTCTGCCCCGCCCAGCAACTAGCGCCCCGGCCACACCCAAGAACCATCAGGGATATTTTGTTTTTGTAAACGTGTTATTTTTACCTCCATTCCAAACCTTGCTTAAACGGGCCTGCTTTCCTCCTCCATCTTCTCTTTAAATTACCAGTCTCCTGGTACTCCACTAGCACACCCACAGAGTTGGTACCGCCCTCCTATCGGTTTCTGCCTCACTGGTCTGTGCATCGGTCAAACCCTCTTGCAGGAGAGCTGTGTGCCGCTCTGCTCTTCTGACAGTGAGTCTCAAGGGCATAGATGAGTCTACATCCTCCCTGCACCTGGGGCTCATAGCCTTAGCACCCAGCTCCGAGAAAGATCCATAACTGAGAGTTTCTTGGTCTTAAGGGGAAAACTCTAACCTCAGCTCCAGAATAGCAGAGTATCTCTCTAGCATGTCCTAACAGCTTTCCCATCACCCTAGGAGGCCCAGAAACCTACGCTCTCACCTAAAACACACAGCTGGCAGGGCTGAGGACCAACCACAGGTTCTCTAGGGTTCCTCAGGTCAGGGAGGATTGCAACAGTGCCTGTGGTTCCCCAGTGTTTGCAACAATTTTCTCATTCAGCTAGGCCTGGGCCCCTGCCTGCCTTCTTACCAAATACGACCAAGGCTGCTGGAAGGAGGAGAGCAGAACACAGCGTGAAAGTTAGGCTAAGGAGACAGGTAAGAACACTCACCAGGAGGACTCTGGGATGATCTCTGTAGACAATCTAGGCAAGGAGTTTGCTGGCCCCTAAATTAAGGCAAGTAACAACAGCTCGCTTCAAGCGCAGCATCTCCTTTCTTATGCAGAATAATAGCATCTATTTAACTCCGGAAATGCGAATAAAACAAGTACCATTTACCAGGCACCTCCTACGTGTCAGGCAGCAAGCTAGGCAATCTCCATGCTCATCTGCACTTTAATTCTTTGGAATAGGCATAATTATCCCCATTTTTTTATTCAGATAAGGAAATCTAGGCTAAGAGAAATCAGTGACTTTGCCAAGGTCATATAACAAATAAGTGATTTCAGCAGACACTTTAACCCTGGGCTGACTTCACTCCAAAACCTGATTTTTTCTCTATATGATGCTGCCTCTCCCCGACCCTCCACAATGGGCAAGAGATTATGTAGAGGGCTCCAACCAGTCCCAGGCTCAGAAAGTTCAGTTCTCAGTGAGAGGCAGGGGTATCAGTGGGTGTCTCTGCCTGTCTGCTTGAACTGAGAGATTGATCTTTTCCCATCACCAGGTGGGGATCGACACCATCTGCTTTCCTGAGTCTCCATCTTGCAGATGACAGATCGTGGGACTTCTAAGGCTCCATAATCATGACATGAGCCAATTCTTTACATTAAATCTCATTACACGTACACACACACAGTTTCTCACAAGAACCCTGACTAATACAATCCAAACGGAAGAATTTCTGTACTAAAGCCAAAGCAAAGGGAGGGAGGGACCCATGGAAAAGGCCAGGAAACACTGTTTCAGAGGGTGAAACAGACTTCTCAACCTGATGAAGTGTTCTTTGGGGGTGACCTCTTTAAAAGGGAAAACCTCATAAAGAAGTGATTTGAGGGTATCCCTGGCCTCAGAGAACGGGTGCTCCTCAGCACCCAACATAAGATTTTCCTAAAATATACCTGGCCAGAGAAGAGCGTCCACCCAAAACACAGTGCTGAGTCATCCCTCCGCTCTCTAAGTATTTGTTACTCTCCTCCTCAAGACCATTCAGTGGCTCCTCATTCCATTTTATTACAGGATAAAAACCAAGTTCCTTGGAAAGGCACACAAGGCCTCCATGACTTTGTGCCCACCTGCCTTCTCTGGCCTTATCTCATATTTACCTTCCTGTTTCCTGTAGCCAGTCCCATGGCTACTCACCACGTTGCCCAAATGTGCCATGCACATCAACCTAGGCAGTTACTTCAACCTGAATGTTCTCCCCCTTGCCAACATCTCTGCCCACCCAAAACCCACATCTTCATAGGTCAAAGACTGTTCCTTGGGCTTTATGTTAAATTCATTCTTATTGCTGTGCATCTCTTTCTCAACCCTAGACAATAAGATCCTAATGGACAGAAGCTTTCTCATTCATCTCTATATCCCCAGCATGTACATTGATTTGTTTAATAAATGTATGTTGAATTATGTGCCAGCTATGTAAAAGGCAATGTGCTAGGTGCTGGGAATACAAACATGAATAAGACAAATTAATAAGCCTTCATCCCCGATTGGTGTGGCTTGGTGGATTGAGCGCCGGCCTGTGAACCAAAAGGCTGCCGGTTCAATTCCCCGTCCGGGCACATTTCTGGGTTGCTGGCTAGGTCCCTGATTGGGGGTGGCAACCAAATTAACATAAATAAATAAGCCTTCAAAGACTTACCATTTAGTGGTTGAGACCAACAGCACTCCCCTTGATAATTAAAATGCAAGACAGAGTGTAACACTGCCACAAAAGAGGTAGAAAAATTGCTCTAGCATTCAGAAGAGAGGTCCTTGACTGGAGATGTCAGAGAAGGCTTCTTGGAAGAGGTAGCATCTGAGCTCAGCCTAGAAAAGGATTTCAACTGGGGAAGATCCAGTGTTGAGAAAGTAGAGAACACAGGGTGAGTAAACACGTGGAGGCAGGAAATTCAAGATGAGCCTGGTAAATCTTTAGCTTTAAATGCCAGGATAAGAAAATCGGGGATTTTGTTTCTCGGTGGTCAGTGGAAGTCACTGACAGTTTTGAAGAATGGGGAGAAAGAAGGTGAAAGCGAGGTGGTTGAGAGATCATGGGAAAGAGGGGCACCTTGTTTTTAATAATACATAACAAATTGAGAGCACGTACAGCTCCAACCACATGGGCATAGAATATACACTTCTCTGACCCATCAGCACAGCCTCGCAGGCCCTCTGAACACTCACTGGCAGCCTGAAGTTTCCACCTTCTTCCTGGTTGCAATGCTGATGGCTTTACTGAGTCGCAGGGCCCAGGATACAGACGGCCTCATCGGTTTCCTTCCCCGGCCAGCAGGGCCTGCTGTGTACGTGCCAAAGCAGAGTTTCTCTCTCTGGCAAGACAACAGGAACATCCCCTGGGTACTGTCATCCCCTGAACCCCATCCACCCCTCACATGATGGGAGGGGAAGCCAAAGGCTCCACCCCTACTCCTCAGATTCTCCTGGTGCCTTCCCCACCTCCACCCCGACCCACCTCCCTCCCATCCCGCACCCCTTTTCTTTCTCCAACCTGGGCTTATCCTCAGGTACTAGATGCTGTCTCTGTTTCCCTTTCCATCTTGGGCTGTCATTCCCTCCAGAGTTCATTCCTCACATGACCTTCTAACAGAAGCCACTTCAGAAACCTAGATTCCCTTTGCCATAGACAGAATGTTTGTACCCCCACCCCCAAATTCGTGTTGAAACCTAATCCCCAATATGATGGTTTTAGAGGTGAGGCCATTAGGAGGTGATTAGGTCATGAGGGCGGAACTTCCATGAATGCGGTTAGTGACCTTGTAAAAGAGGCCCCAGAGAGATTCCTCACCTCTTCTGCCACGTGAAGACACAGCGAAGAGAACACCAGCTATGAACTTGGAAGTGGGCCCTCACCAGGCACCTTCTTGCACCTTCGTCTTGGTCTTCCTGGCCTTCGGAACTGTGAGAAATAAGTTTCTATTGTTTATAAGCTACCCAGTCTGTGGCATTTTGTTATAGCAATCCAAATGGACTAAGATACTCTTCTAGCCAATTCTTCCTACCCCAAGAGAGAAATAAGAACTGTGTCCCATTTGCTCCACCCTCCTTTGCCAGGGGGTTTGGCCTCAAGCTTTCCATCACTTTGATAGGCTCCAAGGCAGACTGTCACCAGAATGTTTGTGGCTTCCAAACTGAGGATACCCAAAATCAGAGCTGCAGACAGAGTCCCAAGGCCTCTCCAAGCCAGGCAATCTCCAATGTAACAGAAAGTGTCCCTTCTCTAGTCACAAGAGAGGAGGACCATGAGAGGCTGTGACAACCTTTCCCTCTGACACCTTCGGTGGCAAGGACAGTGACAGGCAAAGCTTAGCAAAGATGAATGAGCAGCCTGGTGGAGAGGTGACACTGACCTGAGGGTCAGGAGACCTGGGTTCCTGCTCTGGCTTTGTCATAGACCTTGAGGTGACATTGTGGTGGTCACATTCCCTCTGTAGCTTCAGCATCGAGGACTGTAAACATCACAGGGTCTCTGTCCTCCAGTTCTAGCATGCAGGGAGGCTCTGAGTTAATGAGTCAAGCCTCCACACAGACCCCTTCATTTTTTACAATAGCTCAGGAAGGCTCAGAGACAACACTGCCCCTCACCCCTGTTTTGGAAAATGATTAGGGCTACTCCTGGGACAGAGACAGGCAGTCAAGGAGAGAAACCAGCCCCACCCACGGTAATAGGAAATCCATGCCTAGCATTCTCTTGTCACTTATATTAGTTCCAAACTGGATCCAAAATTCCCAAGGCACTGTGGGTGCTGAATTTGTTTATAAAAACAGTCTCACAGGACTTTGAAAGCAGATTACTGATAACAGAAACCCATCTCTCTGAGTCCTGTGTAGATAGTTTTAAACCATTAAACCTTACCAAATGGAGAACAAGTCCTAGCTCAAAAAAAGGAGGGTAATTTCCCACAAAATTCCAGGAAGATCAAAGCAATTATAAGTGGGAATATGGCCAGAGGAGACTATGCATAATTTCCTGGGGCTGGCGTGTGGAAAGGAATGGAGGTCTTAACGGCGCAACTGTTGACTGCAGGGCATCTTCAGAAATGTGGATGATGGGCCCAGGATTTTTTTTTTTTTAATCCTAACCTGAAGATATGTTTATTGATTTTTAGAGAGAGAGGAAGGGAGAGAGAAAGAAACATTGCCCTGGTTGGTGTGGCTCAGTGAATTGAGTGCCAGCCTACAGACCCAAAGGTCGCTGGTTTGCTTCCCAGTCAGGGCACATGCCTGGGGTGTGGTCCGAGGCTGGGTCCAGGTCCCTGATTGCGGGCATGCGAGAGGCAGCCGATCACGATCGGTTGCGTTCCCTCCGCACCTTGTGTGTGCCACAGCCTAGGCTGGTGTTCAGGATGGCGCTCCACCAACTGAGCCACCCTGCCAGAGCAGCCTTGGGTTTTTGTTCAAACTGCTGCACAGTCGCTCCTCGCAAGGCAGGTTCTTCTGGAGAAGGAGGCTCTCTTCTCTATTGGGTACGAAAAGGCAACCCCCCTCATTTTTTTAGGGTACTGGAAGGGGAACAAAGGAAAGGTCCCCTCGAAATACAGGAGGGATCTCAGGCTGTGTTCGGGCCGGTGCAGGCATGGAGGAGACTCCCCCCTGCTCCTAGATAAAGCTCACTGGATCCTTCATTTGTACACAGCTTAGGGTGGCTTTTTATTTTTATTTTTTAATTTTTAAAATGTGTTTATTGATATTAGAGAGAGAGTGGAAGGGAGAAAAAAAATCCATCGATTTGTCTTTCCACTCATTTATGCATTCATTAATTGCTTGTGGTATGTATCCTGACCAGAGATTGAACCCGCAACCTTGGCATATAGAAATGACACTCTAACCCACTGAGCTACCTGGACAGGGCTACGGTGGCTTCTTTTTTTTTTTCTTATGGTGACTTAATATATATATTTTTAGTTGGAGTTTCATTGGTTAATAAAATTGGATAGGTTTCAAGTGTACCATTCTATGATACATCATCTGCATATTGCATTATTTGCCCACCACTCAAAGTCAAATCTTCTGTCACCATATATTTGACCCCCTTTAAAAAGTATGGAACACTTCACTAATTTGCATGTCATCCTTGCACACGGCCCATGCTAATCTTTTCTGCAACGTTCCAATTTTAGTCTGTGTGCTGCTGAAGTGGGGACAATATCTATTCTCTCATGGAATTTTCGCCTTAACTAAGAGAGGAAAGCAGAGCAGGAGTTTTTATCCACTTTACTGGTAGGCCTACCAAACCTCAAAAAATATAATTGCTTCAGGCCACACAGCTGGAAAGCAGCCGGGTGGATTTAAAACCTCCAGACTCGTTTCCTTCCCCTACGCCACTCTGCCTCTCTGTCTTTCCTGAGGTGCTTCACAGCTTGGAAAGCAGTTTGCCCTTTGCTCCCTGGATAGCAAAGGCCAAATGTGTTGGATATCCATCCTCGAGCCCCTCACCCAGGGCTGCAGGAAGGTCCAGGCAACTCACCTGCCCACAGGGCTGCTCCAGCGCCCTATCCAGCCCACCTCCCTCTCCCTGGCACTTGCTCCGCCAGCCTTGCACAGCCCGTGTCTATGCAGGGCCAAGCTCTGCCCTTTGCACAAACACACTTGCAGCGTCAGGCCGTCTCAAAGGACATTTTAACTTAGCTCATCCTCTGGTTTTAGACACAGAAGGGATGAAAGCCTAGGAGAGGCCCTCACAGTCTTGGCCCTCCCTTACCGACTGAATCAGAGGGAGACCACCTGCCCCTCATGCCTTCTTACACTGCTGGAAGTGGGTTGCGGACGGGCTCTCAGCAACTCAGTCCAGGGAGCAAACATCATTCTCACAGTGGGTAACCAGGCCTTGGAAATGTAAGTGCTCTTGACTGCCTTAGTGTTTCAGAGCTGGTGACTAAGGCACTGGAACCTCCCAACTAGTCTAGTGCTTTCTCCTCCGCACCAGACACCTTCTCCACCAGCCTGGGCTCTTTCCTATGGGCGTGGCTGCCACTTCCGACTCTGACTCCTGGGGTTTTTCCACTGTATCAGAGCATCTCTCCACAGCCCTTGCTGGGGTTGGCAGCTTGGCAGCAAGGTCTCACCGTGCAGGAGGCCATACCCCAGGCATCAAAGCTACAGAACTGGCAGGAGGCCACCGCAGTGGAGCACTGTTCTCCCAGAGCTCCCAGCCTCAGCCTCCTCTCCAGCCCCCTCAGTGGCAGGGCCATGATGTCGCAGACTACCCTTCCCAAGCTCAGCTAGTTCTCAAGCAACCAAAGTTCTCCTCCTCCTTTCTAAAGGGAGGCTGCCTGTCAACCACAGATGGGCACAGGCTGTGCCAGCATCTCCATGGTAACCAGGGGCCACAACTTCCTGCCTCCGGCAGTGATCCAGAGCCAGTACCTTTGGCAGGGCTGCCTTGCAGGCTCCAGAAGGGCTACAGGCCCATCACGCTCCCCTGTCATCCCTGAAACTTGGGAACAGCCTAGGGAAGCAGCCCGGCTGGATTGCCCTGGAAGATTTCAGACCCAGCAGGAGTTCTTTGAGAAAGGTCCTGAAATGGGGCAGATCTGGGAAAGCCCTCCTTTGGAAGCTGTCCCCTCTCACCCACCCAGTATTGATTGTGGGGACAGGTTGTGGGGCTCCAATGTTAAAATCTCCTCAGGGCAATAGGTGAAAGTTGAAAATTTCAGTGCATTAGTTGGCTTTAGACTTTGCTCTCCCTCGTGGAGGGGTGGTGGTGGTGCAGAAGATAGATTGCGATGATTATGCAATAATCTGTTCCTTGCCACCCCCACCCCACCCCATAAAATGGCCCCTGGGGCAGTTGAAGAGCTGGCAGGCTCTCAACAAGGGGGGCGGTGTTGATCAATACGGAGTCACAGACTCCAAAGCGACAGAGAGGACAGACGTGTGCCCTTGTGTGCACTCCTAAGTGACGCAGGGGACTGGCAGAACACCCCGGGCGCAGAGATGGAGCTGGCCTCACTACCACATCTCAAAACTGGGAAGATCTCTTCAGAGAGATTCCCTTTCCTGTAGCAAAACAAATCATAATGTAAAATGGAACTGCTCCCGGTTCCTCCCACCCTTTCTCAGCCTTCGGTGCACTGCTCTGCTTCGAAAAACAGACTTGGGCTTGGTGGCAAAGGACTGCAGTAAGCCTGAAACACAACTGAAAAATGCTGTACCAGGTGAAGGGTCATAGCCTGCTCGCTAAGAGTTTTTTTTAATTTTTTAATTTTTAAAATTTTATCCTGTCCAACTTCTTTCCCAATCTCTATGGGGAGTTTGGTCTGGGCTCAAGTTTGTTCTCTGAGCTTTTGTGATACAGAATCAAGAATATCTGGTGGGGGAAAAATAAGTGGAATTGTAGGTGGGGAGAAGGATTTGGCTCCACAGGCTGTTAATCTGCATAATATGCATAATAAAGAGAAAAACATCTCCAGGTAATTGCAGAGGTAGTGAAGGTGGGAGATTTTTATTTATTATATTTATTTATGTTTTAGAGAGAGAGGAAGGGAGGGAGAAAGAGAGGGAGAGAAACATCGATTTGTGAGAGATACATTGATTGGTTGCTTTTCACACACCCCCAACTGTGGACCTGGCCCACAATCCAGGCATGTACCCTGACCAGGAATTGAACCATTGACCTTTTGTTTTGCAGGCTGGTGCTCAGTCTGCTGAGCCACACTAACCAGGGTACAGTGAGAGATTTTTCAAAGAGATTCCCCTAACTTCTGTGGACTGATGAAAGAGGATTAGAGAGAAAAGGAGTTTTGGTAAGTGCTGCTGTAGACATCACTGTAATCACCACTCTCACTGTGCCAAAGGCCAAGCCAAAGATTTGAGCTATTTTGAAATTATTAGTGATTGCTAAAGGGTGCTTCTTAGTCAGTGCTGGGACACCAAACCTTGTGGGTCTGGACTTTGTGAGAATTGCAGTAATAATCACTCCCATGTTTACTGAATATTTAATATATACCCAGCACTCCTGCATTACCTAATTTAATCCTCACAACTACCTTGTGCAGTAGGGAACATCATTATCCCCATCTTATAGGAACAGGAACTGAGTCTTAGGGAGGTAAAGGCACCCGTCCAGAGCCACACAGCCAGATGGGTTGTAGCCGGGCCTTGTGAAATCCAGGTGGCACCTGGGTAGGCTCTCTGCTTGGAGACCAGTAGCAGCTACTGCCCCTATAGATTCTCCAGGAAATTGCTAGACCTGGCTGAAGAGGGCTCTCTGCGGGAGCCGCAGGCTCTCACTGACCTAATGAAGCAAAAAAATCAATGAGGTTTACACAAGGCATCTGCATGGAGGCTGTTCTCTCACGGAGCTGAGCAGCAGGAATGTGCCAGGGGCCAAGTGACCATCTAGGGCAGCTCCTGCCAGCCTGTTTCTGTGACATTTTGTTAAGTCTTGAGGGTGGAGGGGGTCACACAAAGCCCAGAGTGACCCCCACCTCTAAGGAGACCTCATTTCATCTTTCTGTCCAGACCTTTCAGAATGTAGACATGCCCCCTGAGCCGCCACCACTTGGAGAGATGCTCTTCACGTCTAGGGGGCAAGGAGGGGATGCCAGCAGAGCTCCATCTGCACTGCATTCCTCTATGTTGCAGCAAATTGACAGTTGTTCAGGAAGAGGGGTTTCAGTTGGAACCTCAGATTTGGGAGCCAGACAGACTTGGCTTCCAACCCTGATTCTGCTCCTACTGCCTGTGTGTTTGTAGACAAGTCACTTTCTAAGCCGTATGCATCTGTGAAGTAGAAAAAATAATAGTACCCACCTAATAGGTTTAACGCCAACAACATGACTTGGCATAGGGGAATTGCCCTGTAAACCATATTTCTATCTCAGGAAATGAGCTGGGGCGAGAGGAGAGTTATGGTTACTGTTCTGACAGTTTTTTCATCTATTTCAGACTGTAATTCGTTTGTGGAATTCTTCTTGGCTTTGCATGCAGGCCTAGCCTGACCCCTTAGTTGAGTGCTGTTCTGGAACCTGCATATAATGTCTGCCTTATCCATTTTTTTTTTTTTTTAGAGGAATTCCTTATTACTTAGTACTGTAGTCAGTTATATACACAGCTGGGCTGGTCAGTGGGGGGCTACCAGTTTCTTAGTTTCCTATGGTGTCTCTAGTCTGTGATGTAAAGCACGTGGATGTTTCTGGCTACTGTAAGCTGGCCACGCTGCCTGGTCATTGCTGCACACTGGCTGGTCTCCGCCCCTTGCATGGATTCTTTTCCTCACAGGTTGGAGAGGGAGCCATGAAATGTCCAGACAGCTGCAGAGTGAGGCACGTGTCTTCAGGAGACAGATCTGATTGGTGTTCCCCTCTCCACGACAGCTCTTTCCTTTGGCCTTACACTGCCCTGGATTTGATGCCTGGCTCTGCTATTCACTATGAGAACTTGGGCAAACTACTTAATTTCATGGAGATTAATAGGGATATTATCATTATCACAGGGATATAGGGGTAATACCATTATCATAGGTTGATGTGAGGTTTAAATGTAAAGGTCCTGACCAGGTAGGTGCTCAATAAATGTTAGTTCCTTTTTCTATCCCGTTGGGGCAGAAATGTCGAACTGAAGATGCTTACTGAGAAGCTCTCAAGAGTCCAGTCAAAGAAAAGGGATGGCCTCCACGAGCCAGGAGAGACCTTGATATCACCTGCCTCCCAACCAGCTCTCCCTTGTCTGGGCTGGAGCTGGGCCAGGGGCAGTTCTGAGACAGGTGACCAAGTACCTTATATTTTTTATCTGCTATCCTCAAGTAACCCCATCAATTAAGTATGACCACAAGAACGATGGTATTAACGAAGAAATAGAGACACACGCTAAGTAAATTGTTCAAGGTCCCACAGCTAGTAAGCCATGTGGCTGGGGTTTGAACCCAAAAAGCCTAGGTCCCAGTCTGTGCTCTAGCAGCTTGGCCGGGCCATGTCGCTACTGCTATTGAGGATGCAATCAATCCTGGGGGGGCCTATTGGAACGCTCTACATTTTCTCTACTCCTTGTATCTGTGAGTCTGAATGTTCTTAGGTGATAAGGATCTGACTGCACATGTAAAATTCCAAGGAATTTTGGTATTCAGGCCAGGCATAGCCTGCTCCCATGGACCACCATGTGCCAGAAATAGCACAGTAATAGCCAGGACCAAAAGTCACAAAACAATGCATAGGCCCACAAATGGTGATATAAGCCCCATCGTCAGGGTTTATCCTAAAAGGCATGAATGTGTGCACAGGTTTCTCTTTGCCAGAAAAATCTTCGGTTGTACATTAGAATAATTTAAGGCATGTAGAAAATGTCCGGAAGAAAATGTACTGAATGTTAATTATCTTGAGAGCGGAAGATAGGGGGTGAGGGTACAGAAACATTTTCTATTTAGCTTTTTAAAAACATACTTTTATAATTTTTAAAATGGACATCGATAGTCAATGATCTTGTATGTCATTCTCTTTTCACTCTTCTGTTCGCCGGACATGTAGTTACTAAGGTCAGAAATAAATTTGAGTAATATAGGCCTTTGAATGCTAATGCCTAGTGAACCTGAATTTGACATCTGATGGGAGGGCAAATCCAGCTAGTTAAGTATAGACATTTCTGTGATTATAACTACTGTTTAGTTGAATCTTGTTTTTTAATGCAACCTGACAATCTTTTAGCATGTTCAGTCTGTTTACATTTAATGTAACTGCTAATATGTTGGCTTTAAGTCTACCACCTTGCTATTCATTTCTATGACTACAGGTAAGTAAAATTTTAAATTTATGCCCTGGTAGGAGTGCCTCCGCAGGTTGGAGTGTCGTCCCGTGGACTGAAAGGTCGTGGGTTTGATTCCTGGCCAGGGCACACACCCAGGTTGCATGTTTGATCCCCAGTCAGGATGCATATGAGAAAGCAACCAATCAGCGTTTCTCCCCACCGCCTCCCCTCTCCTATCTAAAAAGCAATGAAAAAAAATGTCCTCAGGTGAGGATAAAAAAATTTTTTTAGAATTTAAACCAGAGTCTATGTTCTACTTCAGTGCCATCCCCGTAAGCACAGTAGGCTGCCAGATGTCCAGTGAGGGTTTTGGTTTTTAATGCTGTACTGTTACAGGGGCGGGCGGACCTGGATCTCTGGCTCCACCTCAACAGGTGCAATCCCACCTTTGTCATATCTATTAGGGATTAATTCTGCGAAAGACTATAAAAACAGGGTTCCATGGTTACAAAGCTTGAATTTCAAAGTCTTTTCTGGAATTCACCGTTAATACACAAACACAATCAAGAATGGCTACAAACTAAAGCTGATCACCGCTGAACCAGCTTCTAGGCAATGCTCCAGCTCTGGACAATTTGAGCTGAAAATAACTAAGATTCCTGGCCTCAGGAACTGGGAGAACAGCTGAGTCTTAGAGGAGCTAAACTGGGAAAGGGCAGAGGTAATGCACCGAGGAATCCCATGCAGATCTTGACACTGGAGACAGCGAACCTAAGTTTAAATAGGGCAGTTTTCCACCTCAGGGCCACTGTTGGCTCCAGATGGTATATGCACCAACAGGAAATCACTTTCTGGATTAAACCCTTAGCCTAAATGAGTGGATTACCTCCTCAGGCACAGATGTTGAGGTACTTCTTTTGGCTTTCCAGACTGCTGTAGTTATAAAGTATTCTACTCATTTTGCAGTGTAAGTCTAAATAGCACTACTGACTTGATGCTTCTTTCCAGGTGACATGCATTTTCCTAAGGCAGAACATGGTGTCATTATATTACATTTTGCAGCCTTCTGAACTAATGGGTCCCACTAGGCAGGCTAGCCCCAAAATTGCTTTGCCATAAAAGCAGCACAGCACAGAAACAGAGGCAGGAGGGACTGACAGGGCAGTCAAAAGAAAAACTAGACAATGGGAGCACAGGCTGTGGAATAAAAGCTTCCGACTTCACAAGCACCTTACCTGTGACTACAAAAGCTTAGCAGTTTAGGGTCAACTCCAACTCTGCCACTTAGCGGTTGTGTGAATTTGGATATAAATTACTTAATGTCTAAACATTCATACTCTAGCACCTACCTGATGACCTGGTTGTTGTGAGAATGAAGTGAGACAGCAGGAAAGGTGCCTGCCACAGTACCGGCTTAGAGCCGCTCTCATCACAGCGGCTCTCACTTCCACAGTGGGAAGGTAAGGCCACAGTAGGCCTAACGGGCTGTCAAAGGTCATTTTTAAAGGACTCCGAGGACCAAATATTTCAAATGCAAGCTAGACATAAAATTGAGAGCTATCTCTGGTAAAATCTCCCTTAAGTCCTTCATTCTCTAAGACCTGGTCACATAACTTAGGAATGTCTTTACTCAGTCCCCTTCTATTTACCAGAACTACACTGTAATTTGGAGTTTCCAGTCTGGATTGCTGCAAAAGCCCTCCAGGTTTTGGTCTCCCTAACAGCCAGACTTTTTAATCTAAAAAAATCAAAACAATAAAGAAAAAGAAGTCTTCACAAAAACACTTTGCTCAAAATTTTCTGAGGGGATCCTTTATGCCACTGGATAAGGTCTAAATTTCTGACCTTCACATACAAAGCCATTAATTTAAAATGATTTTCCTATCTAACACATTGGAGTCTTTCAGAACCTTCAAACCTTCATCCTTTTCCCTGTTCTGTCTTCAAGACTTAACTAAAACGTTACCTCTTTAGTGAAGCCTACCCAGTTCCCCGTTTCTTTTTTTTCAGGCTGTTATATTTATCGCTTAATCTTTAACAGAGCATTCAAAAGAGCATTTTATCTCTTTACATCTGATTTTCCCAATCGACGTACTCCTCTATTTCAAACATTCTTCTGTCTGCTCCATCGTTATTCCTTGGAGCAGCTGTGGTGGTAATACATTAGGTAAGTACTTTGTAAAACTGTAACGTGTAAGGGATTACACCATTATACACTGATCTGAGAGAAATGGGAGGACTGAAGCAGAGTGACTTCGTCTCTTTCCTTTTCTAGTTGAAAGTCTGAACAGGTTCTGACTTTCTGAAAGACAACCAGCTTGTATAATGGTCTTACAAAGAATGAGTAGCCCTGGGCAGTCCACTCCAGTAAATATCACACATAAGGAGAAACCACGAGATGTGTTAAAGTTAAGAGTAGCTATAAAAAGTTTTACTTTTTTTCTGTAACTTTTAATACAAGACATCTAAAGTCTTAAACAGTTGATCCTATTAGGAACAAAATATGGCACAGCATGAATTCCAGAAACAAGGACACAAGAACATTTTTTTTTTTTTTTTTGCTTAGGCTTTTCAGTCACTATGCAATGATTATCAATTCGCCAAGGACAGTAACAGTCAGATACTGCAGAAAAGGAGATATGAGAAACATCTTTTATTTTTTTTCTAAAGAGGTGAAAATAAAATTTCTTATATTTCTCACTCATAAGATTATTTTAAATTCTTAAAAATGCAATTTCCTTCTTTCAAAGCACATGCCATCTTAAAAAAACTTAGCAATGTACATTTGCACTCAAAGAAAAACATGCAGCACCATTGTCTTCTGACAAAATTCTGCATAAAAACCCCACACGACTTTCTGCAAATCATGTTCCCTCTTTATCATCTAGGAACTCCAAACCACAAACATTCAGTGCAATATTTATTGTTTCTTATTTCCGTAGGAAACACAGGACCAATTATGTCTTCTGAGCACAACTGTTTCCTGATGGCTGAGCAACAGTTTCCCTCTGGCTTAAAGTACTCTCTTGAACTTGCTGATGTAAGGTACAATTAGGGTTCACTAAACTTGAGGATCCAAGTCGAGGACGGAGGAGAAATACTTAAGGTGTACCCTGTGCCATAAACTTAGAAAAAAAATTTACACAGAAAACAACAAAAACCTCAGATTTTATCAATGCACCTTTTTAAAAAGTGTTTTAAATTTCCGAAAGCAGCAGCTTAATATGAATCAAAAGCAGTTCCTGAGTAACTGCAGTAAACAGTGTCTTTTAAAAATATATTTATATATATATATTTGCAACTTAGCTCATTTTGGTTCTGCCTTAATTTACCTCCCCAGCTTTTAGTTTAATCAGTTCCTTTCCTTTCAGTTCACAATGTGCAAGTACAATAGCATCAGCTCCGAAAGTTGGCGTGGTGCATATGTTTCTTGTCCCTTGTGTGTGATCATCTGCATGTCTTCAGGCCAGGTTTCCAGAGACATTGCAGGTCACAGTTCTCTCAGTCTCACAAAACCTGTGAGAGCCACAGACACTTCACGTTTTCTTCAGCAGACGCCGTGACTGCCATGTGTGGAGCTTGTTGTAGGCTGTCTGGAGCATCTCTTCTATGTGACTTACCAACTGAAAAACATAGCAAGACACTTAAACAACTACACAAAGTCTGGGGAAGGTAATGCTCTGATTCAGATATGGCATGTATTTCAGAGTGTGGTTTCCAAGCTCACTTGTATTTCCCCAGTACGGCAACAAGCAAGAACTGTGAAGGCGTTATCAGACCCATTTTGTACAGAAAGGTAAGAGAGATGGTGGGGTACAGTAGAGGCTGTAATGTCTGCTCTGTCATTACGAGTTACAGGACAACATGAAAGTCATAACTGTGTTCTAGGTCTCAGTTGCTTTTGTCAAATGAGGGAGGTGAACAGTTAAACTGGTGATTTCTAGACTTGAACATTAGTCTGTTGACTTAAGGCCAGAAAGGTTGCATCCACATCACCATACAGAACATTTGAAAAATGCCTAAATCCCCTGAAGATTCTGATACAGTGGGTCTGAGAGGAAACCCAAGAATCTTTGATTGCCAAAAGCTCCTGCAGTTAATTGTGCTGCACAGCCAAGCTGTGAAGTACTACTCTATGTTCTCCAGGGCCTTTCCAGCTCCAACATTTCAGGATTCCAATATAACTCAGTAGATTGCATAAAGCTGATTACCAAAAAATCTAAATGCTTTGAATGCTTCGCACAGTACGATGCCATGCCTTACTTAGGTCAGCAGTATATTATCTTGAATAGAAAAAAAATCTGCCCTCATCATGGACATAACTAAAAGTCCACAGGACCACACTGGCCTAATCTGATAAAGACTCTTGAGGGAGAATGTCTCTGGAATATGTTCCCTTGGAGGTGGACATTGTTTATGTGGTTGAAAGTAAAAGTCTTGTAAAGTCTCCAAGTCAATTCTGGCAGTGTAGGGGTAGAAATCAGTAAGTCCTAAATCCTTTTAGCATGTCAATGACTCATTCAATCTGGGGTAGAGTTTAAAAAAAAAAATCACCCTTATTTACGCTTGTCTTCCTTATGGGTGTGTTTACTTAGTTCTGCCTGGAAACTATATAAAAATCATTCTTGCACTGCTGCAGGAAGACACTTCAAGCTGATTTTCTGATTATAATACTGTTACATTTTGAGAAAAACCACTTAGAACATTTGAGTATAAAGACTTACTAAAATCTTTATTTTTAGAGAGAGGGGAAAGGAGGGAGAAAGAAAGAAAGGGAGAGAGGCATGATGTGCGAGAGAAATAGCAATTGGTTGCCTCTCTCACACCCTTAACTGGGGACCTGGTCTGCAGCCCAGACATGTGCCCTGACTGGGAATGGAACCAGTGACCTTTTGGTCCACAGACCGGCGCTCAATCCACTGAGCCACACCAGCCAGGGCAAAGACTTACTAAAATCTTACTGATGAAGATTTTTCAGCTTCCGATTGTAAAGCTCCCCTTTTTGATTATCCTACTTACTGAAATACTGAATCCTAGGTTTGTATATACCATTCTTTCCCATCATCTCTGAGAGGATTCGCATAACACACACAGAAACAATCTTGTGTGGTTGCTCTAGCCTTGCATAAAAATAAAGCTAAAAACCCTAGGCATAAGGCAACACTTTGACTCAGTGCCTCATCCACTGCCCCACGCTGACGTAAACAACCAGGGGAGCTCCAGACAGGAAGTGTTCAATTTACTATCACAGAGGGGCAGCTCTTCCTTTCTCCGCATTCTTAGGTTTGTGCTTACTACTCAGGTTTTCAAAATATTTTTAAGGAACACACACACAGGTTGCAAATCTATAAAGAAAAGCATGGAGGTGAGTATTAGTCATGGTCTTAGGAAAAGAGTGAGGGAGGTGTAGGCGACTGGACAGGGGCCCTCAAGGGAATACCTGTGGATACTAGAAACGTTCTATTTCTTACCGTGATTGGTGGGCACACAGATATTGATTATTTTACAGGTAAAAAGAAAAAAAAATGTACCTACTCATTTGCATGAAAACAAAGTTAATTTCATCATTTTATTGCATAGAAAACCAGCCCAAAATCAGGTTGTTTCCTTACGTTTGTGCTTAAATACTGTCTTCGAATTTTTTCTTGGAATGGGCAGAGCTTTGTAACTTGGAATCGTTCCAAATTACTTTTCATTTTCACTACCTAAAAAAGGTGAGAGAAATAATAAATTACAGAGAAATTTCAAAGCATCTATAGAAATCAAGAGAAAAATACACATAGGAAGGTTACTTTTTTTTTTTTTGATTAGTTGGCTCTGCCAGGCAGAGAAACAATATCTCATATAATTAGATTAATAAAATCTATTCCTAAAATAATGGTTGCTGTAGAAATATTTAAAAAACGCAAAAGGCAGAAAATGAAAACATACTCAATTGCCCTAACCAATTGCCCACTGGGTGTGGCTCACTCAGTGGGTTGGGCATTGTCCCACAAAGCAAAAGGTTGCTGGTTCAATTCCTGGTCAGAGCTACCTATTATTTTTTTAATGAGACACTTATCTTTCTCTTAAAAATTGTTTATAAGAGCAAGTTATACAGCAAAGCTATTACTATTATTATTTTTAATCCCCACCTGAGGATGTGTTTTTTACTGATTTTACAGAGAGAGGGAGGGAGGGAGGGTGAGAACCATCAATTGGTTGCCTCCCATATGCTCCCTGACCTGGGGTCAAATGCGCAACCTAGGTATGTGCCCTGACTAGGGATCGAACCCACAACTTCTTGGTGCATGGGATGATGCTTCGATCAGGTACTTTTCTATTTGTCAACTGGTCTTTAATTGATTAAAAGGGTTTTAGTGTTAAAGAGCTAGTGCTATATTTGCTGTCAATCTCAGTTTAGATTTCACCAGCCCTAAAAAATATACCAAATAAAAAATTTTACTGATGTGACTTGTTTTGGGTCTCTTCTTCTATCACTCCCGGTGGCTTAGAGGTAAATACAAGTTTTAAGACGTATGATCTTATGTTATGGAGCTGGTCTTCACTCAAGTTTCTTAAACTAAAGTTGATATCAATATCTACTCCATTAGGATGCTGTGAGGCTTAATGTATGCAAAGTAGTTATCCCACTGCCTAGCACATGGTAAACACTTAATACAATTTCCTAATTTCAAAATAATACCTCACTAAGTCACACCACTATAACAGCTGGCTGTGTTTGGAACTGGTTCTGACCTTTTCTTCTAGGAATGGTGTATTAACAGGAAAGCAGGCCCAGAAGTGCCGAAGTAGTTCTCCAACAGCCACGTACAGGTGTTTCAACTCAGACTGAATATCATTTGGCACCATCTCTGCAAAAGAAAGATCCATAGGATAAGAGCTGTTTTTCTCGTATGTATAGTCTTTGAAAGAAGGACCACTCAGAGAAGAAATCCGAACATGCATTCTTTGCTGATGCCAAGCCAGAATGTGCTCTTTTGAGATAAATTACTGATTTTGTGACTGGTACACCACAGAATTTAAATTCCTTTGGGATTCTGAAAAAACTTTTCGGTTGCCCTTCATATTAAGAGGTAGGTGAGAAAAAAGAAAGCTTTTAGGATGATATGGAGATATATATCAATATATCTAACATGCCACTGTAATATGATGATGATCCTGAAACCTCAGTTATTGTCTAGACATGTTTCAGGATATGGATGCATAAAAACAAAACAAAAATCTCAGAAATGTTCCAAAGAAAAGCCAATAAAACTTTAGCCCTCGTCTCAACTTACTAGAGCTTACTTAAGTAAAAGGATAGCAACAGAAGGTAGCCCAGCACATACGGTTTATGGCTTGCTGCGTCCCTCCCTGCATAAGTGCTCCTCCAGGTGACAGTGCTGTGATTGCACCACTGGCAGCACTACTTGAGAGAACCTGAAACACAAAAAGTGGTTTTTCCCTTTGACATCTTAGATAACACGTTCTACTTTACAGCAAAATGTCTAGTACGTCTTTATTACTGTGTAAATATGTAACTAACAGCAACCAGAGCGAACTACTACTTTCCATGAGGCCAGAAACATGGTCTGTGTAGAAAGAGAACCTACATATGTTCTAGGAACATAGCATCAGTCTACAGGTACCTCAAAACTCACATCATCTTTTGACTAGTCAAGCCTTTTAAGCACCAATTCAACTTAACTTGTGAACTCTTACCACTGAAACTAAAATTGAGTTTAATGAAAGACAACAAGTAAAACACGTTAATCTGTATTCTTGCTGGCAGCTGGAAAGAAAACCCCCACCACCCAACAGAGCAGAAATACATCGTTTGTCATTTTTCAAAGAAGTGAATAAATACACTTAGCTAAAAGAGGAAAGAATGTATTCCTCACTGTGTCAGCATCAACATTTGGGGCCATAACTGACCTGCCCATTCGATGGGTGCCTGCAAGTGCCAGGTGCTGTGGCTAGTGAGGAACAAATCGTCTGCTGAATAGCTCGAGTGCAGGGTTGACTTAAGTTTTTTGAAGTTTTAGTGTGTCTTAAGTTTTTCACTGGAATTTTTACAAGTATAAATCCATGTGCATATGGGCTGGATTAGAAAAAAACTTTTAAGCTTGGTGTAGTATACAGCATATGACAACCATGAGCCAAAGGGACATGGGAGTTCACTTTACTCTTATTTCCTTTTGTCAGGATTTTACAGCACATTGTAACCCAAAGCTTCTGTGCTTGCTGAGCTTGTTGACTAGCTCCTGGTTATGCTCAGGTACACACACAAGGACAGGTAATCTCTTGGGCCTCCATAATTCAATTCATGTGTTTCAGCTAATAAAACATCTTTGGGGTGCGGGGGACTGTGGAAAGGTAGATGTGAGGAAGAATCTACTTAACATTGATGACAGTTGCAAAAAGTCAGCTGGGTCTACTTGGGCCCAAGGGCTAGATGTTGGACAGTTATAGTCTAGAAGGAAAGTAGAAGTCAAATAAGCCCAAATTTGTTATGTGTGCATATATGTGTGTACATGTACTTCCTAGCTCTGTTGGTTGAGAAGACAATAACACCAGTAGCAAATGACACCCCAACAGCAAGAAGTACACCCAATATTGGGATCTTGGTTTCTAAATATACTTGGTACTAAAAGGAAGATTCTTTGGCCGGGGCAGGGAAAGTATAAGATGAATCTGGAACATCTTTCATTGTGCCATAAAGGAGGTGCTCAAAAACTGTTAAGGACATTATCAGAAAGATACAGAAGCCAGTGTGAAAGGCTTGGGAAGGGTCTGACTACAGAGGGGCATCAGTACACTCCGGGGACAACAAAACTTTTTTATCTTGATTGTGTTGGTGGTTATACAACTGTGTATGTTTATTAAAACGCAAAACAAGAGATAAAAAAGGTAAATTTTATTGTATATAAATTATACCTTTGTTAAAAAGAAAGCAACAATTTATAACCCACAGAGTAATGTAAGAAGCCACAAATCCATGTTGATATAAATAAATACAAAAGGGAAGGAAGCTCTTCCTTTTAGCAGAATGTCAACTGATAAATGTAGAATGGATGATGGAGGCAGAAAATCACCCTTTAGCCACCAGCATGGTAATAACTCTTTTCAGGAAGAATCATCAATGGATTCTAAAAAACTAGTGGGTAAAAGTTTGATGAGAAATAGAGTATTTACAGTCTTTTTTTTTTTTTTAAGATTTTATTTATTTATTTTAGGCAGAGGGGAAGGGAGGGAGAGAGGGAAACATCAATATATGGTTGCCCTTCACACACCCCTGCACTGGGGGCCTGGTCTGCAGCCCAGGCATGTGCCCTGACTGGGAATCAAACTGGCAACCCTTTGGTTCACAGACTGGCGCTCAATCCATTGAGCCACACCAGCCAGGGCTACATAGTCTTAAAGTATCTTCCCACAAGATACTAATTAATTACAAAGGGAAAAATAGTAAGTTTTTGATGGAGAAACCAGGCAGATGGTAACTTAACGAAGTGATCAAAGTTAGCATCACAAGCTAGGGCAAATAAGTATGTGCCCCACAATGTGAAGATGACACATCAACATTACTTCTGTGGTGTTCCTGCCAAAAATACATAATGTGAATCTGCTCTTAAGGAAACATTAGAGAAACTCAAACTGAGGGCATTCTACAATAAACTGGCTTGTACCCTTCAAATAGCAAGGTCACGAAAGGGAAGAAAGACTGAAAAATGATTCCGTTTTATTATTTTTAGAGAGGGGAAGGGAGGAAGAAGAGGGAGAGAAACATTAATGCGAGAGTAAAACACAGATCATTTGCATCTCGTACATGTCCCGACTGGACAGGGCACTGAACCTGCAACCAAGGATTTGCCCTGACTGGGATTTGAACCGCTGACCTTTCGCTTTTCAGGATGATGCCCAATCAACTGAGCCATGATTCCATTTTAAAGAAGACTAAAAAGATATGAGAACTAAATACAACTCAAGAGCCTGACTTAGATGCTGAAACAAGAAGTTTTCTTTTGCTGTAAGGGACTTCAGTGGTACAACTGGTGAAAATTTTGTAAGACCTTTAGGTTAGACAATACTTTATTACTGTTAACTTACTGTTTCGAACTTTACTGTATTGCTTATGAGAATGTCTTGTTTTAGGAAATACACACTGAAATATTTAGGAGTAAAGGGTACTACTCTCAAAATTGGTCAGAAAATATTTTTTTGCAACTTTCTGTAAATCTGAGATTACTTCAAAATAAAAAGTAAATATAAGTCCCAATATGTGGTAAACACTACGATACAGGTATGAAGTCAGTGCCTCAGTATTTATAAAACAGAAATGGATAAAACTCATTACTGGGCATGTTAGGGACTGCTTTACAGAGGCAATGAAATATGAACTGAGTCTTGAATAATTATTAGTTCCCCATGGGCAGAACAGGCTAAGGGCATTCTAAGAGGAGAAGAGGCAAGAGCAAAAGCACAGGAAGCGTGACGATATTATGATTAAACAATTCTGGGTAGTTTAGCGCGTTAGGCTGAGGTATAGGGCTCTCTGTTATGCGTGGAAGGGGATGGTGGAGATATGGCTGGAGTTGGGACTGAAGATGGAGGGGTGGGTTAGGGCCTGATTGTAAAGGGTATGGCATGCCAGACAAAGGCATTCAGATAATTACTGTAGCAACAAAGTGGGGGCAGTGAAGGTTTTTAGGCTGCAGGATGGTAAAATGAGATTTATGGTTTTAGAAAGATAAATTGCAGTGGCAGTATGAAAAACTGATCAGGTTTTCCCACACCAAGGTTATGAAATTAATAAATACCAAAAAACTGACAGAAATTGATGATCAACTGAAGGATAAATAAGGGTGAGGAAAAAATGAAGAATAATGAGCTTCGAGGTCATGCAGAATATCTAGAGAGTGATAACCAGGAGATTTTTGGAGATTTTACCAGTAAAACTGTGTGTGTGTGTGTGTGTGTGTACATATCTATATGGAAAGAAAAAAACAGCAATCATAAAACTCATTATTTTTCATTATCATCCTATCTTCAGATGCTTCTTGAATATGCCAAATACCTCTTCTCTCTACCTTCTGATTTTAAAAACTTATTTAGCAGAATTATGTTTTAACACCCAATTAAAATATTAGTTATATGGTTCAATTTGGTTGTGCACATAAAATAAGGACGTAATTGTGTGTGGGAATTCTGGTTTTCAAAGAGTACAAGTTACCTACCTGAGTTAATTTGGGTGTATAAGCTTCCATTTCTTGTCTAATACTCTGAAAAGAATTAATTATGTCCTGACTTGTTGCATACTGTAGTGACTGGATTGGAGTTGGACCATGATAATACCTGAAGGTTAGTGAAGAAAGAAAGAAATTACACAAAATAAAGGTGCTCGACATTTGTTTTTCATATATTTTAGCAGTCTCAATACATTTTCCACAAAGCAAACATGGTAACATGAAGAGATTTCGATAAAATAAATTATGTCATGTAAAGACAATAAGATGAAAACAGTACAGAGAGACAATATCTTCCTGGCTTTGATCATTTAGGATCCTTTCCTGAGGTGCTGAAAGTATTTCGAGGGAAAAAGGATACCGTACTTTTATGGTAACACACTGACTAAACTTGAATGCTACACGTGCAGAATACATACTGCAATAACTTCTGCTGTATAGACCAAACTTACCTATCTGACTTCTTGAGGTTTAGTGCAATCGTTTTTATGGAATTATTTTTTCCCAAGTCTTCATATTCAATGGACTCTTGTAACTTCGCCTATAATTATTAACACAACACTTTTTAGTGTAACTTTCTCTTATAAAACGAACGAACAAGACTGAAAAAGTAAAACTGCACAGAGGGTAAATTACGGAGTCTACCCCACCCATGAACTTCACTTAGAGATGACTGCTCTACAGATGGTTTAACCCATTTTCTCAGCAACCAATTACAGAGAATACCTGTTTTCCTCCACTCTGACCATACTAATTACTATTAAACTTTTAATTTTTGACAATCTGGTAGGTAAAAAGGTATATTTTTCTATTCCCCCTACCAAATAAATAAAAGATTAATTTTATTATATGTGTTGTAAATACTTTTTCTACAATTAAAAACCAAATTATTCCCTCTTTGCTTCTCTTCTGTGGGTTAATTTTTGCTTAAATCTTTGATCCACTTGGAATTTATTTTTGAATAAAGAGTAAAGCTGGGGATCTGAGTTTCTTTTTACTAAATTATTTATCAGGCCTCCTAACGCCATTTGTAGAAGATCTGTCTTTTCCCACTGATTCTTAAATGTCATGTTTATCACATTCTTAATTCCTCCATGTATTTGAGTTTACTTCTGAACTCTTTATGTCTGCCTTTTTTTTTATTTTTTAAGAGAAAAGAGGAGGAGGGAGGGAGGGAGGGAGAGGAAGGAAGGAAGGGGGAGAGAAGAAGAGAAACACTGATTTGTTGTTCCACTTATTTATGCACTCACTGGTTGATTCTTCTATGTGCCCTGACCTGCAACGTTGGCATACAGGGATGATGCTCTAATCAACTGAGATAACTGTCTAGGTACTTCTGAAATTGTTATTTTGGTTTTTCTAATCTGGTTTTTCCTATGCTAGTAATGAACTGCTAAATTTCTACAGCCTTATAAAATAGTAATTATAAAAGACACATGAAGACAATCTATGTAAACATTTGTGAAAATGATTCTATAATATTTTGGTCCTCTGTAAAGCTATGAAATTCATCTGGTCAACTCTCATCTGCAGCTACCAAGACTAGAATCAAAACATTTAAGTTACTAAATATATCACACATAAAAAAATCAATTAGAAAACAATATTTTAAATTGCCTCTATTTTAGGAGTCTGAATAGTTCTCTTTGAGTATAGGAACAAATCTGACTTCAGAACGATATTCAGAGTAACACATCAATCAATCCCATCATACCTAGACTCAGCCCAATTTTCTATTTTCTTAACTCTATACCTTTCAGCTAACTTCAAGGCATACCAATGTCATTACTTATCACATTTGTCAAGCTCATATTTACTCCTGCTGTTGTCTTACCTAAGTTGTTAATAATCCACACTCTAAACTCTTGTCAGAGCAGTTAAGTCACCTAACTTTCATGCTTAATTGAAAGCTCCATAAATATAAGAACTCTATCACTACTTCTGCATCTCTCATTCTACAAAACCCTTTATAGAACACATAGCCAACTCTTGACTTGAAAGAATATCTAGAGCCAGCATTTATTACTGAATATTGTGAAAATCCACATGATGATTTTTGACAACTTTCATTACCAAGAATCAAGGCTACTTAGTGCAATAAATAGTACTGCAAAGAAAAGCATCACTTCCAAGTTCTCTTCTTTAATATCTATAACTTACATCTTAGTTTTACTTTTCTTAGTTCAGAAAAGAATCACCTTACTGGTATCGTTAATTTTAAAGGTACACACATGCCTGTAGAAACATATTAAATTACCAAAATATATAAAACAGCCTTGGCTGCATAGCTCAGTTAAGAGTGTCATCCTGATATGCCAAGGCTGCAGGTTTGATCCCTGGTCAGGGCACATATAGGTATCAACCAATGAATCCATTAATGGGTGGAATAGCAAATCAATTATTTCTCTCTCTCTCTCTCTCTCCAAAATCAATCAATAAACAATTTTTTAAAAATATATGAAATAAAGTATAAGACTCACTCATAATTCCTTTTTGGAAAGATTACCATTTAGCTTATTCTTTTAAAGGCCTTTTTAAAATTCATAAACTTTTTTTCATGTGAAATAATATCATACAATCTGCTTTGTGAATTATTCTGTTTTATTCATTCATTTATATTCTCTTTGGTTCCTACTGTAAATAACACAACTACTATACCTTACATTTTGTTAATTATTCTTTTGATTTTGGCTTAGGTATAGACACTAAACTCTTTGAGGGCTAAAACTCTGTTTTATACATTTGTTTCCCACCACCTAATATTTTAGGCAACTCAAAATAGTTTAATTTTTTATAAACTGAACTACTGTTATGGTATATGTGAACTCTCTTTAATTCAATGTATCATTAACCCTTTTAAATTTCTTTGACTGCATCACTCTTCATTATATGGATGTACCATAGATATTAGGATGTTTGCTATTTTCTGTATTATAACACTATAATCTATATTTGTGTCCTAATCTATGCACATCTTTAGTTTTTAAAAATAAATGTCCAAAGTGAAATTCTGTCCAGAAGTAGAATTATAGAGAAACTTTTTAATTTTTAGTTTATGTTTTTATCCTCACGTGAGTACATGCTTATTGATTTTAGAGAGAGGGAAAGGAAGAGAAAGAGGGAAAGACTGATGAGAGGGAGAAACATTGATTGGTTGTCTCTTATATAAGCCTGAATGGGTACCAAGCCCACAACGTAGGCATGCACCCTGACTGGGAATCAAACCTGCAAGCTTTGGTTAATGGAATGATGCTCTAACCAACTGAGCCACATTGGCCAGGGTAAGGGCATAAACTTTTAAAATTTCAATACATATTGCCCTCTACAAGCACTTTATTGTAATTTATTTTTATAAATGGGGAGGGAAGAACTTTAAAACAGAGGAACAGAGTGGCTTAGCAAAGCTGCAGGGAAAGAAGGAATATGCAAGTAGATAACTCTGTCCACACACTCCCCCACACCCTCAACTGATTTCTTCGGTATTTTTAAAAAAGATTTTATTTATTTATTCGTAGAGAGAGGGGGAGGGAGGGAGAAAGAGAGGGAAACATTGATCGGTTGCCTCTTGAATGAGCCCCAACTGAAGACCAAGGACCAAGGACCAGGCCTGCAACCCAGGCATGTGCTGACCAGGAACTGAACGGGTGGCCTGTTGAATTGCAGGATGAGGCCCAACCAACTGCACTACATCAGTCACTGAGATTTCTTCGATATTTCATTTTTTAAAAAAACTGATTTGAGAGAGATTGATTTGCTGTTCTACTTATTTATGCATTCATTGGTTGATTCGTGTACGTGCCCTGAAGAAGGATCAAATCCACAACCTTGGCATATTGGGACAATACTCTAACCAACTGAACTACCCAGCCAGGGTGATTTCTTTCAATATTTAATGAAAAGATCTATGTAGTCTTGAAATGCTAGGTTTAATATGAGGGCCCAATCCCATCTTTTAAAATCATTATACACAAAACTTCAGTTTTTCTTTCTCTTACACTACCTTTGTTGTACACTTTTTGCCAGAAAACAGAACTATATGTCAATATGTATGCATGTGTACACGTGAAGAGGGGGAAAAACACAAAATCGTTAAAAGACTTGAGCCCATGGAAGGCTAACTAGCAAGACAAAACTGAGGAAGTACTTTTTAAAATGTTTTAGAATTTAAGCCAAATTTTAATTTGTTGGTCAGAAGAACTGAGTCATTTGAAATAATTAAGGGTCAACATAAAGTACTAGCGGCTACATAAGGTATCTGGAGAAACCTGAGCCTTAAATGCTCCCAACTTTTTACCCGTACCCTTTTGATTGCTGGCTGAAAGCAGTCTGCATCTCCAGAATTTCCATCAACGCTGCTGGGCTCACCATTTTGTTCATTTTGTGCTTCTCTAAAAATGAGGAAAAGAAATTAACGTTAAAAACCACAGAACACCACACAGAACAACAACACAGCCCCCTCTGGTTATCCTGGAAAGCCCAGTCACTGCACCTTGCATGTGTACTTAACTGTTTCCTGAGACCTGCTGCCAGGACCATGGCACTGTGATGGTTAAATCTCTTGATGATGGCAGCATTACTGTTCTCCTTTATGGATTTAGAATTAGAAGTAGATGGCACAGAGGAAATGCCATAACCCTATAAGAAACAATTTAGTAGATTAAAAATCAAAATAAAGTTCTGGTCTTCTTATCTGGTAAGAGGCAGGTTTAACAGAAAAAATTTCTGGATGATGGGACTTTACTAATTCTGAGCACTACTAAATCTTTGTAGGTAAATATTTAAAAGTGAGTGACATTATAAACATAAAAAAATTAATACCACCAACTCTTTTTACCATCATCAAAAAATCTTAACTTGAGCTCTGCATTTTTTAAAGAGCAATTTTGGACCTAGTTAGCAAAATATTAAATGAATGAACAGAATATGGTGAAAAAAAGCATTAACTTGTGAAGTCAGATGTGAATCAATTTCTGGTTTTATCACTTTTCCAATGTTATTCTAGGCAAGCTCTATAAAATGGGATATTTGGAGAATTAAATGGGATACTATTTTCAAACATATATTGAGTGCATGCTATGTGTTAGGCCCTGTAATTACAAAGTTGACAAGACCTTGTGCCAAAGGAGCCAAAATACTAGTTAATGGAATGCCAGGCTGTAACTAGTAAACATAGTTAAGACTTATAGGTGCTATGAGAAAGCGGTCAAGCCCATTGGAGGAGAGGAGGGGTAGGTCTGAAAAGCTTCATGGAGTACCATATTGCAAGGTAGACATGGAGACCACATTCCATGATGAGCAACTACTAAACAAAGATACAGAAGCAATGTATCTTTGACACTGTGTCATGAGTTGTGTGTAGCTCAGTGTAACTGCAATGAAGGTGGGCCAGAGATTGGTGAAATACAAGGCTGACAACTGATAAGTAAAACAAGGTCACTTTTGAAAATGACAAATGTTATAAAGAAAATAAAGAGAAAGAGATGATGTAATGTCTGGATTGGGAGGGGGAGCTATTTTAGATAGGTAGGTTAATAAAAGTCTCTCTGGAAAAGTGACATTAGAACAGATATCTAAAAGATGGATAGAAGCTAGTTAGGTAGAAGAACTGGAAGAAGAAACAGCAAGTGTAAAGACCCTGAGGCAGAAAAAGCTTAGGACAGATCTGAAGGTCATTGTATCTGGAGCATGAATGAGAGAAAGTAGCCCAAACTGAGGTAGAAGTAGGCAGAGGCCAAATCAAGAAGGTCCTGCAGGAGTTTTGATTTTATTCTAAGTTCAATAAGAAGCCATTAAAGAGGTTAACGTAGGGGAATGTTATGATCTGATAAATAACTCTTACTTATAGGAGAACGACCTGTAGGGAACAAAGTGGAAATAGGAAGAACAATTAGGAAGCAACCAAGCCAAAGATGTTGGCAGCCTAAAAGCAAGAGGGTATAAGTATCTGCGGAGATTAAAGAGATGTAGACAGATCAGAAATGAACCACAGAGGATTTGCTAGAGAACTGAATGTTGGAGGTGAAGGACAGGGAGAAATCAAGGAGACTCTTATGTTTTGGCTCGAGCAACCAGTCCATGGTAATACTCTTACTGAGATAGGGAAGGCCCAGGAAGAAATAGGCTTATAATGATGGGAATCAAAGGTTCCATTTTGGACATGTTCTATTGAGGTGTATGCGAAATATGTATGTGAAGATATGAAGTAGGCAGTTTAATATACAATTTTGGAGTTCTGAGATTAGACAGACCAGCACTATTTGGGATTTGTCATTACATATTTAGTATTTAAAGCAATGGAATATAGAGAATGCATTCAGAAGGAGGCCCAAGACAACATCCTGGGACCATTACAACCAGTGGATGACAGGGGAAGACACACTACCAAAGGAAAAAGTGAATCAACCACATTTCTATTAAGGGGATTACTTATACATCCATACAACTGAGTAACAGGCAGGCACTAAAAAAATGTAGATAATAAAAGTGAGAGAGAGAGAGAGAGAGACAGACAGACAGACACTAAGATTTGTTATTCCACTTAGTTATACATTGATTGGTTGAGTCTTGTGTGTGCCCTGTCTGGGGATCTAACCTGCAAACTTGGCATCTCAGAATGATACTCTAACCAACTGAGCTACCTGGCCAGGGCCTGATTTGATACATTTAAATACTGCAATTTGACTGCCACTGAGACGAACACCTCTATCACTGTCACATAATTATGTTTGTGGGGAAGATGATTAAGATCTAGTCTCTTAGCAACTTTGAAATGGTCAATACAGTACCACTGACCATGCCGAGCATTAGTGCCCCAGAGTTTCCGTGCCCTCAAACACGACTACACCTTTCCACGGTCAGTACTATTCACCTCATAAGAAAACTGGATTTAGAAATGTTTTAAAAAATGACAGAGTCTAAGCCAAGTAATTTGGTTCCAAAGTCTATGAACTTAACGTAATTATGGAATATCTAGCTTGGACTGACACTGGTAACAGGCAAAGTGAAGAAGAAAGTTATGCATATACATGTAATAGTATACCATCTTTTTATTAAAAAAAAAAGCACTAAAAATTTTTTTTTCATCACATTAAGTAAGCTATAATTACTAAGCTCCCCTAAATTTCATTTTCTCAGGATGATTAAGAGGGCCCTGATTGTAGTATGTTGAAATTCACCAAGGAAGTGACTGAATGCTGAGAATCGCCAAGAAAAAACTGAATTTCATTAGGGAAATTACTTACCTGGGACCAAGAGTTATTTTTGTTAGTACATAATCTAGACTGTAGGACAAAATTTTAACACAGGTTTTCTCACCTGGAGAGTAAATACACTAAAATTAGAGGAAAGCAAGGGAAAAAAAAAGAAAAAGAGGGACTTCCGGTCAAGATAGTGGCACAGGCAGACATGGTTCGCTTCCTGGCACAACCACATCAAAATTACAACTAAAATATAGAACAAGCATCACTCAGAACCATCAGAAATCAAACTGAATGAAGTCTGACAACTATGGAATTAAAGAAAACACATCCATCCAGACTGGTAGGAGGGAGGCAGATGAAATGGACTTGTCCCTCAACCATGAGTGCTGTATAAAAATTCGGGAGGTATAGCCCTGGCTGGTGTGGCTCAGTGGATTGAATTCTGGCCTGTTAACCAGAGGGTTGCCAGTTTGATTCCCAGTCAGAGCACATCCTGGGTTGCGGGCCAGGTCCCCAGGGAAGGACGCGTGAGAGGCAACCACACATTGATGTTTCTTTCCCTCCCTTCTCCTGTCTAAAATATAAATAAAATCTTAAAAAAAAAATTCAGGTGATATAACTCAGGAGTGAGGAGTCCCAGTCCCACATCAGGCCCCCTAGCCCAGGGTTCCAGTGCCAGGAAGTAAGTCTCCATAACTTCTGGTTACAAAAAACCAGTTGGGATAAAGTGGGTGAAAGAAACTGCTGGAGCCCCAAGAAGTTCCTTTTTTTAAAATTTTATTTATTTTAGAGAGATGGGAAGAAAGGGAGAGAAACATCAGTGTGTGGTTGCCTCTTGTGTGCCCCTTATGGGGAACCTGGCCCGGAAACCAGGCAGGTGCCCTGACTGAGAATCGAACTGGCGATCCTTTGGTTTGCAGGCTGGCACTCAATCCACTGAGCCACACCAGCCAGGGCCCAAGCAGTTCCTCTTGAAGAACCCACACACGAACTTAATCAGACTCACTCTCTCTGAGCTCTGGCACAGGGGCAGCAGCTTGAAAGGCACCAGTGGTATATAGGGAGAAACTAAAGTGTCTGGCATCACAGGAAGCAGAGGCCACTGACCCTTTTCTAAACACTCCCACCAAAGAGTTGGCAAGTCGATGCCATATTTGAGACTCCACCAACCTGGCTAACACTGTTTGACCCAGCTTGCAGATTCCCAGAGACTCTGATCCACCCAACTTATGGGCCCCCAAAAGTTGCTTTTCCATATGAATGGCTGGTTTTGGCTTATTCCACAAAGCTCCCTAAATCCTCTTTAAAAAGCAACAGCTGGCCTCAGTGAGCCCCAGGGCTGGCACTAGCAGCAGCCAGCCTAGATTCACAGCTCAGCTTCACTTGGGAATCTCCAAGCCCAGGACAAGTAGTAGCCATTTCAGATTGCTTTATAGCTCAGGCAGGATGGCCCCAGGCAAAATAAAGGTGAAGGCTGACCTTAGCCTCCATTACTCGGGAAACCTCAGTGCCAGCACACCCAGTGGACAGCTACAGACCAAGCTGGAACACCATCCGGCCCCTGCACGCCTATCCCTCCATGGAGGGTGGAGGTTGGTGGTAGGTGGTTGCAGTCAATCCTTGCAGCTGACTGGCCTGGGTAAATCCCTCCCATTGATCTGCCAACAGCAACCAAGGCTCAACTGCAAGAGGAGGGTATACTGAGCCCACAAGAAGGGTGCACCCAAGTACCCAGCTTGAGTGAGAGGGGAGGCTGTGCCACTGGACTTATAGGACACCTACTACATTAGGTCACACTACCAAGACATGGAGTCAAAGCAGCTCCACCTAATACATAGAAAAAAAACCATAGGGAACCTGTCAAAATGAGGAGACAAGAAGCATGGCCCAAATGAGGAGAGAGATCAAAACTCCAGAAAAAGAACTAAAGGGAGATAAGCAATCTAGCAGATGCATAGCACAAAACACTGGTTATAAGGATATTCCAGGAACTTACTGAGGACATAGCATAAAAAAGATCCAGTTAGAAACAAATGATACACTAATGGAAATAAAGACCAATTTACAGGGAAACAACAGTAGAGTGGATGAAACTGAGAATCAAATCAATGATTTGGAACATAAGGAAGAAAAAACCAATCAGAACAAGAAATATAAAGAACCCGAAGAAACAAGGATAGTGTAAGTATCCTTGGGACAACTCTGGGACAACTTCAAAAAGTCCAATGTTTGCATCACAGAGGTGCCAGGAGGAGAAGAGAAAAAGCAAGAAACTGGAAATCTATTTGAAAAAATAATGAAAAGAAAACTTCCCTAATTTGGTGAAGGAAATAGACATGCAAGTCCAGGAAGCTCTGAGAGTCCCAAACAAGATGGATGCAAATAGGCCCACTCAAAGACACATCAGAATTAAAATGCCAAAGGTTAAAGATAAAGAGAATCTTAAAAGCAGCAAGAGAAAAGAAGTTAGTTACCTACCGGGGAGTTCCCATAAGGCTGTCAGCTGATTTCTCAAAAGAAACTTTGCAGGCTAGTAGGGACTGGCAAGAAATACTCAAAGTCATGAAGACATGTAGCAGAGACCTACACCCAAAATTGTTGTACCCAGCAAAGCTATCATTTAGAAGCGAAGGGCAGATAAAGAGCTTTCCAGACAAGAAAATACTAAAGGAATTCATCATCACCAAACCTTTATTATAGGAAACGTGAAAGGGACTTATTTAAGAAAAAGAAGATCAAAACTATGAACAATAAAATTGCAAAAAATACAACTCTATCAACAACTGAATGTGAAAAACAAAGCAAACAAACAAAAAGACTAGAGACAGAACCATACATACGGGGAGCGTCTGATGGTTGCCAGATGGGAAAGAGGTGTGGGGGAATGAGTGAAGAGGTGAGGAGTTTAAGAAGTATGAATAGGTAGTTACATAATAGCCATGAGGATGTAAAGAGCAGTATGGGAAGTGGAGTAGCTGAAGAACTTATACACATGACCCATGAACATAAACGATGGTGGGGGGGCTGCCTGAGGGAGTAGGGGGTGCTGGATGGAGGGGGGCAAAGAGGGAAAAAATCAGGACAACTGTAGTAGCATAATCAATAAAATATAATTATAATAAAAACATCATAATCGTTAAAAAAGAAAAGGTATGTATGAGCATGTGTACACTGGAGCGGAAAAGGAGACAGAAAAGTGGCAAGAAAATCAAAATGTAAGAATGTAAGAATAACTGAGGAAGGCAGTTTCCTCTTATCCCAGAGACAGAGAGGCAGGGATGGAATTCACCTTGATTCGAAGGTGCCACCTCTTTCTCTGTGACTTATACACATGAACCTCTAGAGTCATGATGCTCAGGTAGGCAGCTCACTCTTGGTGGTCTGGCTGCTGAAACAGACTGGGGCTAGTGTGGAGTAAAGGGCTCACAGTGGGTAGATAATGAGCAATCAATAAATGTTTATGTTCCCCTTGTCTACTAGTATTTATCCACATTTCTAGAGATTAACGTTAGCTAGAGCATCAAGCCAGACTCATCAACATATTAAGTGTTCATTATTACCTAGAAAACTGTTGATGGGAGAGCTAGAAAATTCTTCTGGAAAAGTTTTAGCAACTCATACAGGAATTTGTTTTCCAAGGCAATTTTAATAGTGAACAGTACTACTGAAAAGTACTTGAAATAAATAACTCCAAGTAACAGTATTTTGTCTGATTTACATTCTCACAATTAGAACATCCTCACTTCAGGCAACTTTAGAACTAAAGAAATGTTGAAGACTAGGAAAAGAATGTTTTCTCTCATAAATCCTTTACTATTACTTACCTCATCTAATGGTTTATCTTCCAATGCTGTTAAATCAAGTAGCGGGTTTTTCACTCCTAAAGAAACCATTGTTTTTAACCCTAGAAAATAAATGAATAAAAACTCGATCAAGTCTTGGCCGTCTTGGCATGCTCCCCCTCTTGGGAGCACCCTGAGCCTTCCCCTTCCCTCACTTCTTCCCTCTCAGGTGTGCATCTCCTAAACTCTGAGACCCCACAAGACTTGCAACCAGGGGACCAATGGGCAGCTGGAGCTTGTCCCATGCTAACCCCATGAAAATGTCTCCAAAGGTCCCCTTTTCTCTGGCTTCCCAGGGAGCCAAAGCAACCCCTTCTTGGCTTACTCTTTTCCTATAACGTTTCTAGGGAGCCGAAGCTGCCTCGCCTAGGCTCTCTCCTGTTGCTTTTTCTATCCTAAGCCTATTCCTGGGGTCGGCGTTTCACTATCCCCAGCTTTAATAAACATACACCCCCCAAAAATAAAGTCTTACCTTTCTAAGATTCAAAATTCACTAACAGCTTTAATGAGTAGAGAATAGCAAATTAAATGGTAGAATGTGTCTGGGATAAACAGTTACCTTTTTCATCTATTTTGGCACATTCTGCAAAGAGGTCCTTTGACCCTGTATTCAGCCTGTCCCTGTGAAAATAATGGGACTGAAAAAAACGTGTCCAGAATTCCTTTTCTGTCATGCTGTGGGGAACATTTTCTGCGTATTTCATTTTTACTGTGGAAGAAAAACCGTAATAGTTACATACCTACATTTCCATTTTTTAAAACCTCCACTTACTTGAAATAAAGACTAACAGCAAAAACTAGATTATAAGTGAAATAAACTTCATATTCTGTACATAGTAATGTAATTATAAATATGAAATACAAGTTGAAAAGTTAGGGGAGGCACTACCTTTTTAAGAACCTTAACACATTTTAAAAAAAATTTATTGATTTGAGAGAGAGAGAGAGAGAGAGAGAGAGAGAGAGAGAGAAGCAATGATTTATTGTTCCATTTATTTATGTACTCATTGGTTGATTCTTATATGTGCCCTGATCAGGGACCAAACCTATAACCTTGGTATATCAGGACAGTGCTCTAACCAACTGAACTACCAGTCCAGGGCTTTTGTTTGATGATTTATGTACAGTACCTGCATTCCCAATCCAAGGTACTGGGACTGGTGCTGGGGAAATAAAGACTTCAATACCTACTGGACTATCGGTTTAGCACTCCAGAAACTCACAGTCCAATAAGCAAAGACGTTAATTAAGAGCATGGCCTCTTGAGCCAGAGAGCTTGAGTTTAAAATTCTATGTCTGTCACTTACTCTAACATGAGGGTAAGAATAATACCTACTTCATAGGAAATTTTTTGATGACTAAATGAGTTAATATACATAAAGGCTTTAGAATGATGTCTGGCACATCTAAACACTACACAATTACGTTATTATCAGAAAAATATGTAAATAATTACATTGCAATGTGATAACTCTTTGAAGTAGACACAAGGCCCTATAGAAGGAAAGGAGAGGAGGCTCTTATCTGTCCGAAGAAGTCAGGATTTTATAGAGGTGGCAATGAGATGATGCTTGAACTGAGTCGGGAGTGAGGAAGTGGGGAGAAAGGACAGTATGTGGCTTAAAAGAGCACCGGTTGGTCAGAAGAAGGACTAAAAGCAGTGGCTCTCAACCTTAGCTGTACATCATAAATCATTAGGGCTGGGGTCAAAGCATTTATACTTTTAGGATGGCTTCCGCAAGGGAAATTTTGTGAGTTATAATGGTTACTCTTGGAGGCAGCATGAAGGACGATTTGAATTACTGCTCTAGAGAGACTCATCTATAGATACCTCTGGAGGATCAGCTCTTGCTCAGGTATGGTTAAGGGTACATAAAGTTTAAGAATCACTGATGGAAAGAATGGGAAAGTCATCACACCAATGAACTGATGACTGCACATTATATACTAAACCCTTAATATCTACCATATGCCAGGGGCTGGGAAAAGCACTTCACATATTTTGTTGCACTTGATAAGGAATAAAACGTAAACTTTTTGTTTTTCATTGATGTAATACTGAATTTATCCAAACAAATATTTTAAGTATCTGAAAGAACTGAATCTTTTTACCTGCTGGATAGGTCCTAAATATGGATTCAATGATATCAGAGGTTAAATTGTATCTCAAACCATTACATCCATCTGTTTGGGGCCGGACATCAGCCTAAAAGAAAGACCATATAAACATATACATATACATATACATGGGTGGAAAAAAGTAGGTTTACAGTTGTGAGTATGTGAAACAGAGTTTATTCTTGTACTATTATTTATTGTATTATTTATTTGTGCTACAACAGTAAACCTATTTTTTCCCCATCCTGTATTTGTTAAAATATAGGGGAAAGATGTTTAAGCATTCAACAGATGCTAGACAAGGTGGAAAAACAGATTTTCTGAATAAATTACAGAGACAGAGGTAAGTCCCTCACCTTACTTTTGCAGAGAGACAAAGAAGCTTGGCCTGGTTTCACGTAATCATAGTGACATATAAAATTTGTTTCCTTGAAAATCCTACATGGTCAAACAGGCATGTTTATGAGTGACCAACAACAGAGAGCTAGGGGAGCTTTAACATAAACTTGTACAATTACTAAAACTACAACATACCTTGCTTACTACATAAACAAGAACTATCTGACTGGTTTCTTTAAGAAAGACCTTATTAATTCATTACTAAGCACACAGAAAGATGCCAAACATATAATTGATACTCAAATTTTTGTTAAATGCATAAATACTGCTTTGGCTCCACGAGAGTAAAGACTAACTGAATCCCATTTTCTAATTCCACTGGTAAGGTAGTCCCACTTTTTCTCTAAGATACATTTTATAAATCTTACTTTTTCTATAATATGACAGTCATTATATATTTAACTTTGTATTGTAAATAAAATATAGCAACCATAAAAATAAAAAGGTATCAGAAAGCCCTAAATTTAAAAGTACTAGGGGAAATAAGTATTAGTCCAATTGCTAAAAGAGATTCTTTTTCAAAAGTCCATTTGATTTCCGGCATGCGAGGCTCAAATCCAGAAACCAAGAAAAATAACTAGAAAAAATATAAATTAAAAAAATACTGTGTGTATTTAGAAATACTTTAGAAGAACACCATGAATACTGAAATGTCCATTAATTTACTTTAAGGAAATACTAAATTTTATAAAAGAAATGGCATTGTTAACACACAATCAGGGCTTTCTTTGTTCCCCCTGCCCCCTTCAGAAATCTAGAAGGGTCACATACCAGAAATGCTGCAGAAATGCCAACATCCTGCTTATGATTGGATGTAGAAGAACTCTCTGTTGAGTTTACATTTAAACGATTGGCCCAGAATTCCTCAGCACTGATCACCTGACTCACAACAAGGTCTTTATAAAGCTGAAACAAAACAGGATCTTCTTGCAGCATTCTGGGGATAGAACATATTGAATATACTGAACTTTCTGGAACAAAACACCATTTAGGTAACATTTTAAGGACTTCAACAACATGAAATACCAAAACACACAACTTTCATTTTGTGACGACTGAGCAACAGAGGTCATTTAGTTAATTTGTTAGTAATTGAAAGTAAAAAAACAAAACAATAAAACCAAAACAACCCCACATTTTTGGAGGAATAAATAGAGTGGAGATAAATGCAAGTCTGCAGAAGCAAAGACTAAAATTCTTCGAGGGCATGATTTGGTCTTACTCATCTCTGTATCCCAGTAATACAAAGGTCATTGTATCTGTATTTGTATTGCACTGTATTCTTTTTCAAAAATAAAGGTGAATGGAGAAGAGAGGAGGTATGCTTGAGATTTTCCATCAACTAATTTTCATGGTGATAAGCACGTGGAGCTATAAGTACACGTCGCCTGAAAGGTGCTGGTGATGGAATTCATCTTATCAGAAATTCTCATCATTTTACATGTTTTCTGAACTTTTTAACACTATAACTTACTTGAGGTTTCTTATTCACAAGCACACCTCTTCTTTTTAAAGATTTTATTTATTTTCAGTCTAACGCTCTCCCAACTGAGCTATGATTTTATTTATTTTTCAAAGAGAGAGAAAGGGAGGGAGAAAGAGAGGGAGAGAAACATCGATTGGTTGCCCCCTGCATACCCAGCCTGCAACTCAGGCATGTGCCCTGACTGGGAATGAAACTGACAACCTTTCTGTCTGCAGGCCAGCCAGGGCACAAACACACTTCTGATAGTTCAGTATCTCTGTGACGGAGAACTGGAAAAGGAATTAAGGGACATTAGCACCTTTGAGTCTCAGTTCTGTTCCTTATCAGATGTTAGGCTGGAGGCAGTGAACTTAACTTCTGAGTTTATACATTCTCATTTGTCCAAAGCTAAACAGACAGTAAGATGCTAAAGCTGAAAACCAAACACACAGGTAAAGATACTACAGCCTGTATTTTCCTAAATTACACTATCAAAGTACAAGGGGTAAGAAATAGCAAGCTATTAGTCTGGAAGACTGAAGAGAGCCTAGTATCTCCTCAAAAGACTATTCTTCTCCTCCTTCACCTGTTTTTCTCTTCAAGTTCTTTATTTGCTTTCTTTTTGAATTTGGGCAGCAGCTGCTGAAGAAGGTCTTTCACTGCATCTCGCTCCTTGACTGCTGTGCTTTCATTGGAAAAATGGAAGTTAGTTGTGTCCCCTGCATGCAGGACCAGCTGAAGCTGAATTTTTGCTTTTCCTTCTGGACTGATTTTCTGGCCTAAAAAGAAAGATAAGGTTAATCAGATGAGGATATGCACATTGAGGAAAGTGCCGTGCAATAGGTTACTTACTTTGCAGAAATGCACTCTTCTTAAATAATCCAGAGCATGGTTCAACAAATTCACTGCTAACACTCTGCTTCCTTCTTTAGTATTCTTTTTGTAAGACACTTCTCACCCATGGCTTCCACCTCCAGATAATAAAGCGTTTTTGTTTCCATTCAGCTGTGGCAGATACCTTTAAAGCTTTCTAAACAGTCAGCAAAGAGTCCCAAATACACCCTGAACAGCTGTCTTCAATCAATATTATCATGAATAAAAATGATTTGCCATGTCTCAGAAAACTCCAAAACACAGCCCATGACTTGCTTACTTAGTTGCAAAGGAAGATATGTAATTTTATATTTGAGACATCTGGTGTCAACACTTTAACCAAGTGATCAAATTAGCCTAAGAGCAGGGCAACCTGACACAATAGGCTTTCTGAGGTGACAGAAAGGAAGTAAACACCACCACCTACACATTAAGAGACTATCAGGCATAATCAGAATGTGTGATATTCTATAAATCTATACTCTTAAAGAACTACAATTATATACATGAATCTAGACTGTGCCTTGGTTTTTAAAAAAATCACGACTCTAAGAAACATTCTTGGGACAACTGGGGAAATATAAAAGGGTCTGAATATGAAAATTTTTGTGGTGTGATAATAAGCCAAGTATACACACAAAGTAAAGCAAATATGGCAAAATAATAACTACACTTAGGTGGAATATATTATGTAGCTATACACTGTACCATTCTTTAAATTCTTTTGTAACTTTGAAGATTTTCATAGTAAATTGGGACTAGGAATGTCAAAATATACTACATAACGGAGAACTTATATTCTCAAAGAGTGATGCTTGTCTTCTTCATAAAGGAAGCAGAGATTGGAGAGGCTTTATCCCATTAAATGGGTGAGTCATGGTAGCGTGGATGCGCTGCCTAGAACTCTAAGCCCAAAACAACCTTTTTCAATGAGGATGCTGCTTCCAGACAGTTTAGATGAAGCACCTTACTGCCAAAAGCAGAATATGAAACAATTTACACCGTCGGCAGCCTGTTCCATTATCCCATTCCTCCAAAACACTCCTAGGTTTCTTTTCTTAAACACTGCTTTATCCTTGTTCTAGCTTATCTCCTGCCTCTGAGAGGCCTACTTCTGAAGTTTTTTTTTCTTTTTTAAAAATATTTTTTTATTTTTAGAGAGAGGGGAAGGGAGGGAGAAAGAGAGGTAGAGAAACATCACATCAATGTGAGAGAGAAACATCGACTGGCTGTCTCTTGTACGTGCCCTGACTGAGGATTGAACTCACAACTGAGGTATGTGTCCTGACAGAGAATCGAACCTCAAACCTTTTGGTGTATGGGCCATACTGGAAAGGGCAGACATATTTATTGCATGCTGAGTATCACAATGAGTTTATTTTCAAATATAGAGGGCTAGCATGCTAACACAGCAAGTTTCTAATTTATGAGTGTATGGTGAAGCTGTTTTTTTTTTTTAAAAAACAAAAACAACGCTTTAAAAGGAGGTAATGTTACCAGGATAGTAGACAAAGGACCTGACAGTTTACGGAGTACTGAATTATGATAGATTATAAATAATATTTTCTTTTGAAAATTAAGATTCTAAGTTATTTCAGTAAAGAGGAAGATGTTGCCCATTTCGAGCAGCAAGTAGAGTAAGTCTCTGGGCAACTGTTCATACACAAAGGACATTTGTAAATCGAACACTTGCAAGTTTAGGGTTTTCTTTTTTTTTGAGGTGTCATGTTGCTTAAAATCTACACACAACTTTATCCAGGAGAAGAATCTTATACCCAGAAAAATACTAAAATCCATATTAGTGGCCACAGTTAAGATAACCACAATTTGTCAAGGACTTTGTGGCCCCAGCTCCCTTGGAGTCTCTCTTACTCAGGCTCTTTAGCTAGGTGAACTGCAGAACTCCCTTTCAGAGCAAAGGTTCTAAGCCTCAGAATTCGCTTGATGCTTTTAAACTTTATTATTATTGAGCCAGAGTACCAAACCCTTTTGGTAATGTTTCAGAGTTAATCTTGCAAATTTGGAAAGAGAGTTTTGATTTTTATCTTCATATTTGAAAATAATTAAAAAAAAAACATTATACTCTGTATTTCTCCCATCTACATTCAGTATAAAACTGAATTATCTTCTCAACAGATGATAGCCACCTAGCTAAAAATTAGACAACTTGCTTAAATGATACAATTTTATGAAAGGACAATCTGTTATTGTTTATCAACATTTTAAATGCATGAACCATTTGAACCAGTAAATTCACTGCACACATGTATTCCATACATACCACCTCACAAAGGTATTAGTACACAGATCGTACTGCAACACTGTTTGCAATAATGAAATTCTGGACACTTCCTAATGTCCTTCAACAGAGGACTGGTTAAATACATAACTGTACATCCATTCAGTGGACTATCATGCAACTCTCTGAAGAAGGTATACAGAGATTTTTACATGAGGGAGATTTACGTATGTAAAAATTTACATATGTACATACTCTATTTAAAGTGGTAAAGGCTGTTACAGAATAATATATATTCAGTGGCCCCACTTTGTAATTATTTTTGTATGGCTGATTTTTTTGGACATTACAATAAAAAAAACTCACACAGATTTTTATAAGCAACCTTCTGAAATTACTAACAAATATAACTTACATTTAATATCTCCATACATATGGCTGATTGTAAATCTGTCTTTGCCTTCAGGTGCCCAAGCAATTCTTTCTGCCATGAGGTATAGAGCTCCATCCTGCTTCTTTTGACGCACCTTCTTTACAATCAGCAAAACTTCTTCAGATGAAGTTGCCATGACGGCTAGAAGGTGCTAATAGAGACAAAAAGATTTCACATCTCAGTTAGGCTCAGATTTATTGACTTCTAACGTCCTTCCGAAATTTAAAACCTAAACTAATGAGGGGAAAAGAAGTCTCTTTCCTCATTGAAAGTTGAAGATCAAGTTGTATGGCATTCTTTTAAGTAAAATTTCATTTTTCTCATACCATAGGTATGAACTTATATAACACAACTTATAACATCTGGTAGTTTTTAAACTATTCCCACATACGTTAACCAGAGTATTTTCAACTTACTTTTATTTTCCTCAGTTATATTCTCAAATCATAAATGCATGATTTGACTACAAATATGTGGTCTTCTATGTAATCTGTAATTAGAATTGTAGAACTTCAGAATTTCGAAGGACACTAATAAATAATTAGTTCAAATTGTCTGAACTAGCTGAAATAACTAAGGGCTACAGGGTTTGTGTGACCATTCCAGAGCCACACCCACATTTTCCAATCCCTGGTCTAGGTCTCTTCCAGTATGCTTGAAAATAACTCAGTTTTTTCTTAATAAATTTCTTTTTATTGCTCAATACGTTTCAGATAACAACATTGCATTTTGGACTGTAATAGTTCAAAGATTAACTTCCTGACTACAACCTTACTGATTTTCTTATTACTATATGCAAAGCATTAAAGCAGTAGCTGGGTAGAGAAAACATGTAGTAGGGTTGTCATATAAAATATAAGATGCTCAGGTAAATCTGAATTTCAGATAAACAAATTTTTAGTATAACTATGTCCCGGATATTACATATGCTAAATCATTATTTGTTGTTTATCTAACATTCAAACTTAACTGGGTTTCTTGTATTTGTATTTGCTATATCTGGCAACTCTTTGTAGATTCTTATCTCCAGTAAACAATGCGTTTTCATAATAAAGGTGTAAATAATAAGTGCAGTAATACAAGCAATCAGGTGAGAAGAGAATCTCAGCTACCACAGAAGAGGACCTGGAAGAGATGCCAATTGCAGTTTCTAAGTTTTGATTAGTGCATAGATGGTTTAGTGTTTAATTGAGGTTCAATTGTCCTGAGTTAAATCCCAAATTCACTGCTCACTAGCTGTGTAACCTTGGATAAATTAATCTCTCCTTATTATGAAATAAGGCCACTAATACCTGCTTTACTAGGTTGAGGATCAGAGATAATATATGCACCAAGTACCAGGAACACAGGAAGCACTCCTTAAATGATAATACCTACTATTGAAACATCACATGGCAAAGAGGGTATTTGTCTGGCATATTCAAATGTTAATGTTATGCAGTAATAGCAATACTGAATAAGTAATTTTATTTCCATGATCTACTCACACTGTAGAAGCACTGCTGAAAAGCATCCTACAAGTTCACAGTACAATATATTTACTTTAAAGTATATTCCTTTATAAAAGGTTTATAGAACATTGGCATGCCAATGTTACAAAACTCTCAAAGCATGTCACCAATTATGTGATAGCAAGAATGCTTCCAAGTGTTGTCAATTTCACAATCACAAGTCACCATTTGAGGTTTAAATAAAAAATGAATTCTATAATGGAAACTTCCTGCAACAATATTCATTAGTTAATCAACATGTATTTCAATGGACATGTTGTTTCACAGTACTGTACAATATCAACTCCTCTGCCAAAAAGTTAAGTTTTACGGTGCAAAAATTCTTGTCATTTGCTGTTTTCTTTTTCTTCTGTTGGCTCTCCTGGTGATACTTTGTGTTTTTTATTGTATTGGGTTGGTCAAAAAGTTCGTTTAGTTTTTCCAATATGATGGCTCTAGTAGTGCTTAGTTGTCTCTAACTTCATTAGAAACAATTTTGTATTGTGACAGCTGTCATATCAGCACACGTTAAAAAAACAACAACTGAATTTTCACGCAGCCATGTAAATATTGAAGATGGAAGAAGATACACGTTTTCGGCCTATTTTGCTTTCTTATTTCAAGAAAGGTAAAAACGCAACTGAAATGCAAAAAGATTTGTGCAGTATATAGAGAAGGTGCTGTGACCGACCAACTGCGTCCTAAGTGGTTAGCAAGTTTCTTGGTACTACTGACATTCTGGTCAAATAATTCTTTGCTGTGGGGCTGTCTTATGTATTAGAAGCTGTTTAGCAGCACCCTGGCCTCTACTCACTGTAAGCCAATAGCGAGAGATAGCCGACATACTCAAAATACCCAAGTCAATACAATTATTGGCGAAAATGAAATATGTGTCTTTTATTTTATGGAAGAAAACTAAAGGCACTTTTTTTGGCCAACCCAAAAAAGTATGCTCATCTTTTCCATCTGATTCCACCCTCTGCCCTCCTTCTGGGAGAAGTCTAGCTTTCTTATTGTTTCCCTGGGATGTCATCACCGTTGTCCTCATATATGTTAGACCATTTTATGGTCGTATCCAGCTCGGGAGCAGGATATTTCTTCTCAGCAGTGCCAGTTTCCGGAGGTGGTGCATAGTTCGACTTCCATATTTTGAATTCCTCTGGAGGCTCCTCAAGCGCTTCCACAACTGCCTCTCCCAGTCTGCTGACTGGATTGTAGAGAAAGGCTGGGAGAGTCATGCTCCAGAATAGCTTGTGGATCCTGGCCACGACTTCTCTGCCTTGTTCCCACAAACACCCACCAACTTCGCAGGATCCAGGGCCCTGCAAATGGTCTCCTCTGGCTGGCTGTTATCCTCCTCAGGAGAGGTTATCCTCCTCAGGAGAGGAGTCTGAGCTGCTGCTCCTATAAGCCTCAAAACAGAGGGTTCTTCCTAGCTGCCATGATGGCTATGCACCATGACCCCAAACTGAGAGAATTTAATACTTAAGACTTCAGATGCCATTTCCCCCATCTTTAAACAACTGAATGTCTTCAGTTGCTCCCCTCTATCTTGGCATTTGTATAGATGGCTAATGTATTACCTAGGAAACAGCCTGGAGGCCCCCACTCTCACTGTGACCATTCTCTTAAATCCTGGTAATCTTAAATGCCCAACCCAAAGGCTAGAGGCTTGAGTATGAATTTCTAGAATATGAGGATGAAAAGGACTTTGAGGCTGGGGGATCAACAGGAAAGATGCCAAGATTGATGGTGATGTCTACCATGGGCAGGGATGGGGAAAATGGTAGGAAAAAAATGCCACATATATATCATTTCTGAAATTGACTAGTTTTCATTCCCAAAGGAACAATTTAAAATTTTAAAACAGCTCTTTAGAAATAGTTTAAAGTATAATTTTAGAGAAGCTAGCCTACCTAGGTGTCATATAAGAATTAAATTTGCTCTGAGCAAACAAGTGAAGCTTTACTGAAAATATTTTAACTGGAGATGAAAACAAATGGGGACAATGAAATACTGGATCTGCCATTAGCTATTCAAATAATTGAGAACTTATATTTGGATGTAATGGGAAAGTAAGCATTAGGAAAAGTGGTAGGCATTTAAAAAATAATAGAAATCAACAATTCTTGATAAAGATATCTGAAAAATAAAAACAAATTACTTCTTAAAGTATCATCTCTTGGGGTAATGAAAAGTAACATTGGACTAAAAAACTAGTATTTCTTATTCACTCAAGCAGTGATTTAGAAATAAAAAAATACAAGTTAAATGAAGAGGGTATTTTAATTTATCTGCAGTTGATTACCTCAATTAAAAATTTTTGGTATAGCCCTGGCTGGTGTGGTTCAGTGGATTAAGTGTTGGACTGTGAACAAATGGGTTGCCGCTTCAATTTTCAGTCAGGGCACATGCCTGGGTTGCAGGCCAGGTCCCCAGTAGGGGGAGCAGGCAACCACACATTAATGTTTCTCTCTTTCTCCCTCCCTTCCCCTCTCTAAAAATAAATAAAACCTTAAAAAAATTGCTGCTAAAAATTTTTTTGGTATAATCAAGAAAGCAACAAAATATGTATCTTAGATGTCCTATTTCATACATTGTACAACCCATACTTCATTACCCAAAATAAGACAGATAGCATTTCCACCACTCCTGAAAATTCCCTCATGTTCCTTTCAATTCTCCAGCAACTACTTTCTGATTTCTATCAGCACATACTAGTTTTTGTCTGTTCTAAGATTTCACATAAATGAAATCATGCAGGAAGTATTGCTCTGTATCTGGCTTTTTAGTTTAACCTATTTAAATAAAAATTCACCAATGTTACATGTATCAGTTCATTCTTTTTAACACATTTAGTTAGTTATGAATAGGGTCTTGAATGCAGATTTTGGCAGAGAAAGAAAAACAGGCATTATAGGCAACGGGAGTGGTTTGGGGCAAAGGCTTGAGACTCTCTAGGAATGGCCTGCTCTGGATGTAGCATCAAGATCATGGGGATCAGTGGGCTATGAAGGTGATGGTTAAGGTGGAGGCAGGTAGTAGAGAATACCACCATATGTGGTTGAGAAGAGAAAACCTCTACAGACTTTTTAGTAGGAATGAGATTTGTATTTTATGAAAGTAATCTCTGGACAATATGAGAAATACTGAAGGACCAGAAAAGGTCTGAAACAAGCTGGTGTGGCAGTGAGAATGGAGAGGAAGGGACAAGGAGGAGTACTGAGGAAGCAGGATAACAGACACTGTAAATGCTGAAGGGGTTGTCACAGATGCTTGCTCATACCTCACTCACATGAGTATAGCGGTGCCATTTATGGAACTAAGGCAGAACAGGTTTGAAAGTGAAGGTAAGGAATTCAGTTCCAGACATGTGTGAAGTACAACTGAGTCATGCAGGTGTAGATAGTCTGCATTAGGTGAACATCTGTAAATGTTGGGATGGAGCCTAATTAGTAACAAAATGGGATTTTAAAAATTCCACAATCCCACAACTCTTAACATCAATTTTCTCAATTTTAAATTGTCCTTACCTTATCTGTACCCACCTTACAAATGTAATCTTAAAGTACATCCCAGTTAATTTTCTTGTTTTTCACTGGATCGCCTCATGTTGTTTTATAATCTCCACAGTTTTGTAATAAAAGGTTAGAATTCTCAATATATAATACTATCTTTTAACGGTAAGGGGTGCCCAACACCAGAGACACCTTTTGGTGTCTCTGGGCCACACTCAAACAGTTGTTTTGGGTCACACATTAAATACATTGCAACATATAACCACAAAAGAAATCTCATAATGTTTTAAGTAAATTTATGATTTTGTGTTGGGCTGTATTCGTAGCCATCTTGGGCCACATGTGGCCCTCGGGCCACAGGTTGGACACTCCTGTTAAATTTAACCGATTTCTTTGATGTCTTCCTAAGATGTTTAGAGGGTATTCATCCCTTAAAAAGTTTAAAGTTTGATTCCATACTCTTAAATTTTAAAAACTCTATCTAAAATTTACTGAATTCTTAATAACATGTGCCAGACATTAGGCTAAATTCTTTATAGGTGTTACTTCATTCAGTTCCCGGTTAACAACCTTGAGGTAGGTTCTATTATTAGTTCCATTCTGTGGATAAAAGAAACTGGGTCTGAGAAATCAAGGTACTTTCCCAAAACATTAAGGAGTAGCAGAACTGGGTCTGACTCTGGGTCAATCTGACCTTGGAGTTCCACTCTGCTATTTTGTCAATATGTGAGACGGATATATGCCCAATTTAACAGTGGTTACCTACAGTGACAGGATTACAGATGATCTGAATGTTCCTTTTTGTTTTCTGGATTATCTCCAATAAATATGTGCTTTGTAATGAGAAAAAGAGTTATTAAAAAGGTCTTTTTGAGAGTTTTTTAATCAAACCATAAGTGTATAATACAGGTAAAACGGAAAGTGTTAAGGGTGTCGGTATGGGTAAGAATTAAAACAATCTTCAACTTCTGTAATATATATATCACTTTTTATTTAGCTTTAAAATTTTGACTCATAAAGGAAATTTTATAACATCTATGGAACCATTAAATATTTTAATATTAATTTTCTAATATTCATTTTAATAAACACATTAAAGTTAAAAAAAATCTGTACTATGTAAAATTATATTGCATACCACACAAACCACATTTAGGAAACATGAAGGACAGCTGATAGAGCAGCTCCCCAGTTAACTGGGCTACTGGCACAAATACAAAGTGTTAGCTTTGGGAAAAAAACAAAAAACTTTTCTAACATGGCAAGTAAGGAAAAAAGATGAACAAACTCAGAGAAACTGTAAAGTGGAGAATAAATTATAGTGATAGCGCAGGCTTTATTAGCTACTTTAAATCAACTGGGAAAAACATAGCCTCTTACGTATGGGGTGGGACAAAAATAGGTTTACAGTTGTTCATATGTAAATCAATATAATAATTAATAAACACTGAAACAAAGTGGAAGGTTGGGGGTGGGTAGGGCAGGGGAGAGTAATAGGGACATCTGTAATCGAACAACAATTAAAATTAAAACTACTAATACAAGAATAAACTGTGTTTTGCGTACTCATAATGTAAACCTACTTTTGCCCTACCCTGTATGTAAATGGTTTCACACGTAAAACCATTCATGTGAAAATCCATTCGGGGTTACTTTAAAAATAAATGTGAGATAAGGTACTGAACATTGGGTATGACTAGTCAATTATCTCAGAGCTACCTTGCTTGGCAAATTTCCCTGGTCATCTACAGCAACTCTGTTAATTGCACTAGGACCAGTTTTAAGCAGTTTAATAGAACCAGTAGGGGTATCCTATAATAACTTCTGATTTCTAGATTTTTCTCAAAGGTGGTTCCTAGGGTAGCAAAAACTTCTTTCCAGTGCACCTCTGTAAGGGTCACATAATACTTTGTTTACAAAAAATATCTGTGCAGTTACACTTAAACAAATTCACTTGATGAAGATCTGGCTTTACTTAAAAATTATGTACTTTATGAAATAATCTGTTGCAAGACTGCTTTAAATAGCAGGATCCTATGGTGGAGGCATTAATTCATTCACAATTAAATAGTTACTTGCCTAAAGCTAAATGTGTATGCCTTGCTCCTGAGCCTTGGCACAGTCTCCTCCCTTCCTATGAACTAACTTTTATTAATTTTTTCCTACTCTTAGCTTCAAAGTTATTAGGTAAGGCCTCCTATTCTTCTCTTTACAGCACTTATCACAACTCTAATGAAAAGTAATTATTTTGATGTCTGACTCCCCTCACAGACTGCAGCTTCATAAAGAAGGGCAGCGATTGCGTGTACTGCGTTCAGTGCAACACAGCATCCAGGAGCCTATTATGGTCTACAAGAATTCAAAAAATATCTGTGACACCTACTTAAGATCTTTATTGTTGAAAGGATATAATATTGGTAAGGAACCTTTGCACATCCACCTGCAGCTAAATTCCAGGAAGTACTACAGTTTTCTACTCAGAGATCCAAGTACCATTCCTCATAAATTCCAGTAATTGGTTTAGAAGGAAAGAGGGATAGGAAGAATTTGAAACTATTCAGTAGAAATCTTTAAATTACCACATCTCTGCATTTCCATTACCTACATCCCCTTTTCCAATGTGCAGAGGTAAATGGAGCAGGAAAAAAAAGGTAACAAGTGAAATATAAACACTTCATCATCCGCTAAAAGAAGGGCTGCTGTATCTGCCAGCACATGAAATGAACTTTTGGAATGCTGCTTGCCATTAGGTAACCTAAATTTTTAAAAAACAATTCAACATTACAGGGAATAACACCTTAGAAATATGTAGAGTGACCAAACTGTAGTGCTGTTTTAAGGATAGTTACACACAGAAAGAAAATATTAAGAGGGAATAACTAATGTAGCAATTTTAAGACAAAACACTTTTTAAAAAATCTTACAACCATGTAAGGTAGGGGGTGGGGGTGGGGGAGGGGGAGGGAAATGTGACAGCGAAATGCAAGCCAGAAGGAGAGCCATGCTCATGTTAACTCATAAATACTGCATGCTGAAAAGAGCACAATACCAAAATTGAGAGAACAATCGGTTGGTAATCAAAAAGGGGAAATGAGGTTCTACGGGATGTTTGACATTCCCAAGTGAAAGCAGGAAAAAGAAAAAGGGGGAAGGGCACAAAGACACCTCTTGCAGCAGTATCCATGAGGTAGAGAGTGCTCAAAATTCTAGGTACACTGGATATTATTCTGATGGTGGGGGAAAAAACTCTCCAGTACCATAGAAACGCAGGGCTAAAAGGTGGACAGACAGACCAGTAGGGAGAAGTTACAAACCTCCAGGTCTGTGCATACAGGAAGCGGGCATAACTGACCCATCGTTCTGTTCATTACTTTTCACTGATTCCTTTCTCTTTGTACCAATCTTCCTAGTATTTTTAAAAAACTGTCTTTGCATTTGCATGGCTTATTTTCCTTTTTACATTTCATTACCATATGCATTTAATATCACCTAGGAGAGACGCAATATTACCTATCAATCTGTTACAATGCTAAATGTTGGCTTAGTGAGGGTGCCAGAACAGGTTTACTAGTCCCGAATGAGGGATTTAGGTTTGCTAGAAGGTACAAAGTTCCCTCTAGAGCCCAATCCTTCTGTAAGCCACAGGATTGATACTGGAGGTTACCTTCTCTTCTGCTGTGACATTTACATTCTATTTGTTCGAATTTTGACTTTGCTTTATATATTAGGATTCCTGGTAAGAATTCATGGGAAGGAACTGTTCCACCCCTTTATGGAATCAATACTTCCAGTAAGCATATCTCAAACATTTCGTGTTTGTATGTTTAAAAATTGGGTCTTCTAATGGTCAAGATTTTTTTTAAAAATCTCTTCCCCAATTTTACAGACCCTAAGACGGGCGTTTTAAGAGTCAACCAGATACGCCTTCTTGGTCAATAATTATATATTTCCATGTGTTGGTGGTCTATTTTTAAGGTGATCAAGTTGTGCAGTCCAAAATTGGGAAAGAGCGTGTGGATTAACACACGTGTTAAGGTTTTAAGAACGGTAGGACTGACAGGTGAAGCAAAAAGTGTGCAGACACAGAAGTGAAAGCTTTTTCTCTTACAGAAACCAAAAGGCTCAACAGCACACTTTCTAAGGGGAAGGGTTCCTCTGCAAGGGTGAGGCCTCCACGTCTTTCATTCTCCGGAGCCAAGTCTAATCCTGGCTTTGGGTAAATTTCCTGGTCCCTGCTTTCCGTAGAGGAGCAGGTTTTCTACAGGCAAGTAGATTAAGGGTCTCCTCTTCCCCGTTTCAGAATAACGGGCTTCCGAGAACACAGGCCTGGGAGTTGTGGGGAGGGAGGGCAACAGGGACACAAGTAAAAGGGGCAGAACCCGCGCCGTCCTGCGGCCCCCGGGCCTGTCAGCAATTCACCTACCCAGCCATCCCCATTCTTCGATCTAAACTTACCAGGTGGGACCTATGGCCCTGGGCGGGGAATAAGTAAGTGGGCTGGGTCGGGTAGAGCTCCGCTGCGCTTCTTAGAGACGCTGCCAGGAAGAGGCTGAAACCCTGTAGCCTCCGCCGCCTCCGCCACCGCCTCTGTTACTGGGGGGTCTCGCCTCCATCGCTGGCTGCGAGAACTCTGAGGGCACGTGACCGGAAGTACTAAAGCAGGCCTGCGGGGCCACGTGATCGCAGAGCACGGCCGCCATGACACCTTCCGCTTGTTCCCTCCCTTCCCCGCCAGTTCCCGCCTGTTTTATTTCCTCTTGCCAGCTTCAAGCGGTGAAGAGTCCTGGAATCCTGGCTGGCTCTCCCTTTTGCCCTGGAGCTCCTCCGCTCCTGACCAGCGTTTTCTCTTCTGCCGGCAGCGGACCGCAGACTGCAGGCCGCAGAGAGCGTAATTGCGACGACGGCCTGAGGGGGAGGGACCACGCACAAGCAGGGGCGTAACCTGTCACGTGACGAGGAAGTACCGTTAACAGAGTTGTCCCCGGCGCTCCGGGATGACGTAAGCGGGGGGGGCGGAGCGAGAGCGGAGACCAGCTCGGGTGTGGCTCTAGGTGCTCGGTGAGTGTTCTGGCCCCTCGCCAACAGACACTGTGAACCTGTAGAAATTGGGGGCAACTGGCGTGGAGATACTGGAGCGGGGCTGGGATACAGCTTTGGGAATTGGTTACCGTTATCCCTCTCCTCTAGACTTATTAATACAGTCTTGAAGTTTAGCAGTTCTGCTGTGCTGTGCAATGCGTATTGAATGCATGAAAGAGTGTAGTCGCCATTTCTCTGAGGTGGACAGTCCTCTGATTATTATTTTTGGGATAGAAAGAACTAATCTCCTACTTTCCCTTCACATACTGCAGTTTTTACTTCCTTCTCTTTTGCCTGGTTCTTCCGTGGTGAACGAGAATGCTATGATTTGCATTTGGTGAGAGCTGCAAACACTGGTCCATTAGTAAAATGAATACAGTACTAGGGCGATAAGAAAACCTTTCATTGATCCTACTGCTCGGTCGTTACCACCAAGTATTGCGGGGAAAGGGAAAGATGATTAGATTTGGACTATGGAGAAGTGGATTTTATTCTCAGCTCTATCTTTTAAGACCTCTGACCTTGGGCAAGCCAGCCCCTCAAGAAATTGTTTCATTGACTTTGGTGAGCATTTATGCTCACCCTCTCTTTGCCTAGTTTTTTGCTAGGCTGGAGATGCAACAGACTTAACAAGAAATATTTAAACCTGGTGTTTGTAGGAAGGCAGGGTTTCGTTAGATGGAGGAAGGTTCAAGAAGCATATATTAAAATTGTGGAGGCACAGAAAGTTTAGAGTGAAAGGAACAAAAGATAACTGTATAGTTGGAGAATAGGACAGGATAAGGAGGAAGATGATGCTGGAGAAACGGATGAGATCATAGATTATGTTAGAAGGGTAGCTGTTGAAGGTTTGTACAGAGGGTTTGTTACTTCATATTGAAAAACGTGTTATGGAAAATTCCAAAAGGTAAAAATAGGATAATTTAATGAACCCTCATGTACACACAGCCCAATTTTAACAATGATCAGCATCCCGCTTTTCTTGTCTGTAGAGAGATTTGAAATTGGTAGGTACTTTTTATATCCATTGTAACATTGTAACATTTGATTAATAGCTTTCAATTTGAGTTCTAGGAACTGGCCATTTAATGTGAAAATTTCTTTCGTTTTAGTTGACTGCTTGCTGTGTTGAGTTAGGATGTAATGTGCCCATTTTAAAAACACATCTGATGCTATTTTAGGGAGTAATATAGAAATTTAGTGACCAGATCAAGGAGTTTAGTGTTTCTACTCTATTCTGTGTTATCTGACTACTTAAGGAGTATTATGTTCATTTTTAGGCAACACATTTTCAGGTAAAGTGCCTGTGTAGAAAATTGACCAGAACAGAGAGAACTGGGAAATTGCCGTGTCAGGAATGATTGAAAAACTGGCAGTGTTAAATTTTTAGAAGACCTGATAACACTTAAATACTGAAGGGTTGTTTGGGAAAGAGTAAACTTATTCCCTTAAACTGTAGAATCTAAGTGATCAGGTTTCAACTCAGTATTTTAAAAAGGACTTTTGGCCCTGGCTGCATAGCCTAGTTGGTTAGAGTGTTGTCCCCATACCCCAAAGTTGTGTATTTGGTCCCTGGTCAAGGCACAAACAAGAAAGAATCAATGAATGCGTAAATAAGTAGAAGAACCAGTAGATGTTTCTCTCTTTCCTCTTATCTCTTTAAAATCAATTTTAAAAAATTTAAAAAAGAACCTTGTAACTGAGAACCATAGTGGAATGGGCAGCTTCAACAGAGGAAGTACTTCCTTTCCACTGCTGAAAATTTTGAGGGATCCTAGGTCAAACTGATTTCTGAATTAGGTGGGTATATGAAAAATGCACTGAAGTAACTTTGAGTTGTCTTCCACCTTGAGAATTTTGGGAAGTGGGACTTTTATTGGGCTTGGAAGGCTGGGTGCATTTGGATAAGTAGATGTGGAGGGAAAGGAGTCATTTTGGGGAGAGAGTAAGTGCAGAAAAAAGTACTAATTTGGAATTGGCTTAACATTATCACCTAGCAACATCTCTTGAGAATTGACATTGCTTATACTGTTTCTTTTCCATTTTTATCTCCATTAAATCTTAAGAAAAACTGGGTTTTTTTTACCCCATTAAATCATAACTTTTCAGGACATTTTCACTGACATCAAGGCCAAATGACTTTTCAAGTTCAGAGCTTGTTTTAAGATCACAAGTAGAAGAGATAGATGCTGTGGTCTTAATGTCATTCCTTCCTTTCTTTAGGGTTTTTTTAGGTTTTATTTATTTTTAGAGAGGAGAAGGGAGGGGAAAAGAGAGGGAGAGAAACATCAATGTGTGGTCACCTCTGTGCGCCCCCTACTGGGAACCTGGCCTGGCCTGCAACCCAGGCATATGCCCTGGACTGGGAGTAAGAACCAGTGACCCTGTGGTTCTCAGGCCGGTACTCAATCCATTGAGCCACACCAGCCAGGGCTTCTTTAGGATCTTATGCTGTGGTTTTATCTTTTTCTTGTATCTCCAGTTCTTTTCCTTTTAAAGACTCTTAGCTAGTACCTACAAATCTGTTTCGAGTTTCGCCTGGTCAGAAAGTCAAGAGATTTTTCCTTTCCAGCAGATTTCTTTAGTAATTGAAAGGCTTTATCTTTACTTCCGCACCACCCACCCTTATTCTCATATATCTGCCCACTGGACTCTCCACATACATTATGTGGTCACGCAGCACCAAATCCTTCAATACCTTTCCCTTGCCTACCAAATTAAACTTTGTTCAGGTTCTTTGGTGTGAGAGTCAGTGTTTTGTAACTCGTGGTTGAATTACTAATCCAGCTTTATCTTTTATTATTCCATCGCTAGAATTCTGTGTTTCAACTAAGGACTAAACTTGTATTCTCCAAATATATCCTTTCCATATTTGCTTATTGCTGCCTAGTTGGCTACCTTCACCCTTTTTCTTCTGATAAAAGCCTACTCAGCTACGGTGCTACTTCCTTTAGGAAGTTTTCTATGCTTCCTTTGAACTCAATGTGATCTCTCTGTCCTTTAAGCTCCAAAATAGCACCTTGCTTATGTTTTCCCTGCAAGGTGGGTGTGGGTGTGTGTGTGTGTGTGTGTGTGTGTGTGTGTGTGTGAGAGAGAGAGAGAGAGAGAGAGAGAGATATTTGTGCTTTTTTTCCCCCCCTATTTGAATTTAAAGTGATTGATTTCTGGTAGTATTTTATTTGTCTTGTTTCCACTGTGCCTCATATTTTACGAGGTACTCAATAAAATGAGTGAAAAAAATCAGATTTTTCTTAGGTCAGGAATTCTCAAATATTTTTTTAAAAGACTTCATTTATTTATTTTTGGAGAGGGGAAGGGAGGGAGAAAGAGAAGGAGAGAAGCATCAGTGTGTGGTTGCCTCTCACACACCCCCTATTGGGGACCTGGCCCAAAACCCAGACATGTACCCTGACTGGGAATTGAACTGGTGACCCTTTGGTTTGCAGGCTGGCACTCAGTCCACTGAGCCACACCAGCCAGGGCAAGGAATTCTCAAATATTTTAAGTACAGGCATACCTCATTTTATTGCGCTTTGCTTTATTGTGCTTCACAGCTGTTGCATTTTTTTTTTTTAACAAATTGAAGGCAAGACCGTTCCATCAGCAAGAAGATTATGACTTGTTTTATTACTGTGTTCACTTTATTGTGAACCAAACTCACAGTGTCTCTGCAGTATGCTTGTATAGGACCCCTAAAGAATTTTCTTTTTTTAGAATACTATTCTTGCAGGGGTCAGGTTGTAGTAAGAACAGTATTACTTGCAGATACTAGATACTTATTACTAGAAAATAAGACTATATTATGTATATGCAATAAAAACATTGGGTTGACCAAAAAGTCTATTTTTTCCCCATAAAATAAAAGACACATATTTCATTTTTGCCAATAACTTTATTGATTTGATATTGTTAGTATATCAGCTCTTTCCTGCATGGTGTAACGTTGATTGTTTTCAATTAATGTCTCCATTTTATCGCTCTCAACTTTGACTGGTCTACTTGACTGTGGAGCATCGTCCAGCCTGAAATCTCCAGCACAGAAAGAAACTTCGCAAACCACTTTTGAAACATTCTGTCAGTCACAGCACCTTCTCCATACACTGCACAAGTCTTTCTTTGTGTTTCAGTTGCATTTTTACCTTTCTTGAAATAATAAAGCATATGATGAAAATGTCACTTATTCTATCTTCAATATTAAAATGGTTACACAAAAATTCACCAATTTTGATAAGTTTTTAAAAAATGCATGCCGATACAACGGCTGTCACAATACATCTAACAAAATTGTTGCGAATGAAGTTCAGAACAACTAAGTGCCACTAGAGCCATCGTACGGAAAAACCCAAATGAACTTTTGGGCCAACCCAGTATCTTAAACTTGTGTGTGTTTTGCCACTAGAAGCTATGCTCCATGAGCATTAGGACGTTATTTTGTTTTCTGTTGTTATCTCTGGGATCTAGAACAATGCCTGGCACATAGTTGGTGCTAGGTACACATTTTTTGAGTAAATGAATGAGTGACATCATGTGTTTCTGGAAAAAAAAAAAGTATAAATAATTAAAAAAAGTATAAGCATTATTTTGGAATTTTTTTGGTAGTATTTGCTTTTAATTTGGTAGGTAACAAAGGATTGAGAGAAGTTAAAATTAATGGGTAGTATTTTCTTAAGATTTTTAAAATTTCTTTTTCTGGAAATTGGTGCAATTTGACAAAAACGTATACTTGAGAGTTGTTGAACTGTTAGGACTCTTGTGTTAGTTTACTAAGTCTTCATTGGGTATTTGGCACTTGCTGCCTTCCTATCAGGTCTCTTATTGAAGCTCTTATTCCTCTTCAAGCTCTAATTACCTGCACCTTACTTCTCACTTACTTGGTAGGTGCATTCATTCACTCAACAGATATTCATTGAACTCCTGATAGGCAGGAGAAAGATCCAGATGTCTATTCCTTCTAAGCACTATTAAATCATTGGCTGATAACAATTGAAGTTACTGATAAGGATTTATAGTTAGGAGTCTTTACAGAAAATTGGCCTTTAATGAGAGACATTTAGAGACAGAAGAAGATTTACAACTTAAAGAAATGCAGCTGGGATTGCTATTTTACCATGGAGGAGCTTGACCAATTTTCCTCTTAAATCTTGCCTTGCCTTTTCTACTTACTCACACTGTTAGGTAAATAGAGTGGGATAGGATTAAGGAGGGCCTGGAGAGTTTGGACTTGATTCTCTGGGAGGTGTGGAGTCAGGGAACGATGTACAAGTTGATGTTTACCTCTTACCTATGCGTGTTTTCTTTCAACCTAGATTCTAAGCTCCTCCAGGGTAGGGATCCTTGTCCCTTTCTCACGTTCCCCTGTGTTCTCCATATACTCATTAAATGCGTGTTGAATGAGCAGTGAGCTTCTTAAATTATATTTTTACAGGTTTAATTCAGGAATACTGTGCCTATCATTCAACATAGTTTCAGCTTTCCAGCTAAATGACTTTTGTGCCAGTGATACCGGAGCCCTACACCCATGTTCTTGCAGAGTTTGAATCTCTGGATCCATTACTTTCAGCCCTGAGGCTGGACTCTAGTCGTCTAAAGGTGAATTTCTTGATCCTTCTATCAGTTTCATATTCATATTCACATTCATATTCATATATGCCTGCTGTCTGTTACGTATTCCCCCTGCCCTTTAGTTCTTTATGTTTTATGGAACCTTAGGTATTACCTGTGCTAGTAATGCATTATGGAGAAGTAACATGTCCATAGCTGTTTCTTTCCTTTCTTTTTAAAAGATTTTATTTATTTATTTTTAGAGAGAGGGAAAGGGAGGGAGAGAAACATCAATGTGTGGGTGCCTCTACACACCCTACACTGGGGACCTGGCTCGCAACCCAGGCATGTGCCCTACACTGGGAATTGTACTGGCAACCCTTTGGTTTGCAGGTCAGCCCTCAATCCACTGAGCCACATGAGCCAGGGCTATAGCACTTTCTTTATTTTTTGAGCTATTTGAATTCTCTTTTCCTTGGAAACTATGATAGTGATTGCTGATTTTTTTTTCCCTCTCAGTAATTTTTCTGTCTTCTCTCAGAAAGTAATATACTCGAACATAAAATAGTATAAATGAGCTTTGAGCAACATTGCATTTTAAGCAACACGAACCTCTGCTGATAAACCAGGCTCATTCCAAAACGAGGAGTTTGCTGTACACTCTATTTAGGGGAACAGAGCAAAAGTTATTAGCTCTGCGATAAAAGTTATCGCTATGTGCTTCCCTTCAGTCCTGAGTTCTTTTGATAAACTCATGGACTACATGGCGAAGAACAAGTCTCCTAACCATTTTCAAAATAATTTTACTTTTACACTTTGCTCTCACCCAAAGTACCATTCTAGCCTCTGAGAAAAGGGAGAATGGGAAGTAATAGGCAAAGTAATATGAGCAACAATTATGAGGGTCAATATCAGACATTTTTTTAGCTGCAAGTTACATAATACCTTACCAATAATGGCTTCAGTATTGAAGGTGTTATTACCCTTGTTGGAGGTTAGTGTTTCTGGGTTTAGTGTGTCATCCAGTGATATCCCTGAGGACTCAGGCTCTCCGTCTTCCTGTTCTGCCACCATCCATATGTTGGTTTTTAGTCATAGTTGCAAGACAAGTGTCCTGGCTCCAATCTTGGTGTGTCCATTAGTATCTCAAGGGAAAAAAAGGGGGCCAAAGGTAAAGGCTTTCTCTTTTTCAGACTCTGCCTTTCATCTGGGAAGGTAGAGCTATCCAAGAAGCCCCACCATCTTAGTTTTATTAGCTAGATTTGAGCCACATGGTTCCCTATAACTTCAAAAGAAACTGGGTAAGTGAACATTTAGATATCCTAGCTTCTGTGGTAGAACGCAGCAAGGTCAAAGAGGACCGTGAGTGTCTCCCTGTCAGCCATCCAACAGTTTTTGCCACAGAGGCACAGCATGGCCACTGCTTTCTCTGGTGGATAAGGAGAGGAATCGTCGGGTTGAGGGTGCAGTGAGACATGGTACAGTGACCTTCCTCTGTGTCCTCTGCAGTCTCACTTGCTCTAAAAGCTTTCAGTGTTTTGTGCTGATTTTACAAATGAGAAATTATTTAATGAGCAAATGATTAAAGTGGTTGTTTTATCCCGTGGAGACTTACTTGATCCTCCATCATTGTGGTCAGCATTAGAATGACCAAGCTAAATTACACGGAAGATGAATGGTTTAGTAACTGCCTTTGCCAAGGGAAGAATACTCATCTATATAATTGAGCCTATTCATCCACTTTGAGATTCAGTTAACAATTTAAAGCCAACTTGTTCTTTCTTCTATATTTTTCAATATATTAGAATTAGAGCCTCAGTGCCATTATGTGGTGTCCAACTGGGCAGAGGGTGGGCTCGGGGAGGAACTTGGTACACAGATCCTCAGTATTTTCCAGTGAATAATTTATTTGATTAAATGAGTAGGCATCTCATGCTTGTCTGTTTCCCTGTTTTTAGTGCACGAGCATAGCTGTGTCTCGGAAATGGTTGGCTTTGGGCAGTTCAGGAGGAGGTCTCAACCTCATTCAAAAGGAAGGCTGGAAGCACAGGCTTTTTCTTTCGCACAGGGTAAGATTAAGGGTAGCCCTGTCATATACCCTTTGGAGTATCTCATAAATGCCAATTTCTCTATTATAAGTAATCATTTGGAATAAAATAAAAATGTAAAACTTGAGATTTAAAGGGAAAAAAATACCACCTTCAGAAGCTGCCTAAAATTTTTCTTTTTGTGCTTTAGGAAGGTGCAATTTCTCAGGTTGCCTGTTGTTCACATGATGATGATTATGTTGCTGTAGCTACCAGGTAAGAAAGTTTTTTAAAACTATCTAACTATATAATCTTGTCCAAGTGCATTTTAAATTCACAAATGTAGCTGTGTGTTTGTTAGCATGACCAACCATCCCAGTTTGCCTAGGACTGTCCCAGGTTTTAGCACTGAAAGTGCTGTGTCCTGGGAAACCCTTCAGTCCCTAGCAAACAAGGAAGGACAGTTGGTTGCCCTGGTGTTTGTGGAAAATGCTAATATGTAGCAACAACATTTCATTGACCTTAAAAGAGAAAGGTAACAGATAATTTAGAACATCTAAATTCTGTTATGCTGAATTGGGGAGGGGGCGCTAATTTAAGGAAATTATCACCTCGACTTTGTAGTCCCTGTATTTAAAGAACAAGTTCACATATATTTAATACAGTTGATGCTGTGATGCAATTAAAGTATACCTTTTTCACCATTGCCAACAATTTGCTTCTGTAACTCAATTCTTGCAGTCAAGGTCTTGTAGTTGTTTGGGAATTAAATCAAGAGCGTCGTGGGAAGCCAGAACGAATTTATGTGTCTTCAGAACACAAGGGGCGAAAAGTTACAGCTCTCTGTTGGGATACAGCAATTCTTAGAGTTTTTGTAGGTGATCATATGGGGAAAGTTTCGGCCATCAAACTCAACACTTCTAAACAAGCAAAGGTGAGAACCAGTCCAGTTCTTTGTGTATGTGAATGAGGTAAAAGGTGTTGTCTCACAGAATTTCAAATAAAGGACATAATTTTATCTACTGAATTTCCTGGGTGACTGATCTAGAGCCCAGACTGTTAATTTCAAGGAGACTCGTTTGATGTTGCAGAATGGCTTCTGTGAGCTAACGTCAGTAATTTACACTTTGTCTATTGTAGCGTTCCTTAATTCACCTGTATGGCTAACTTAAATAAAGCATTCTTTAACACTAGGCTATTAAGAAAGATGCCCATTTATTAGTTGTATAAATAAAATACCAAACAGTATGGCACCAATTGCCCATGCTCCTTTGTAAGGGTAGAAGAAATTCCTGGGTCTAGGTATATGTTTTCTGAGGATGGTATAACTTACTGTGAATGGAATCTTAGAGGCACCTCCTGGATTGTGCTCAGCTATACAGGATCCCGGGCTTCCCATCACAGTTATTGTTGGAATGGAAGGGTTGAGTCTCAGGTTACCCTACCAGAATGCCCCAGTCTGTCATTGGGCCAGCTTTGCACTGCCTCTCTCCAAAGGTTATTATATTGGAAGTGGGGAGCTTGTCTTTCATTGGCTTGTTGCCATGTAGGATCCTGACAGAAGAGAGCATCTCTGATGACTACCATTGGTGAGTTACCTTATTTTAATTAACACATCTTCTTGTTTGGTCATAATGACCCATCAAAGTTATCACTGGATTTCTTATGTTTTTGATCTAGAATACAATTAGAAACTGACACATAGTATAGCCCTAATTTGTCTTTCTTCCAAAGGGGGAAGTACTTTGTACAGGTGAAAAATTTCCTTACATATTTGAAAACTTGGTTCATTGTTTTTATTCCAGCCTCTGGAATTAGATCATCACAGAGCCTTAAGAATTTACTTCTGCAGTTGTGTATCAAATTATTTCACATAACTTTGATATCCCAACAGACAAATTAAATTTTGGCCCATTAAAAGTTTTTATTTTGCTATCCAAGGTATTTTCATTTAAAAGGCAAAGAGAAGAAGATTATGCATATATGGAATGATAAGTAAACTTTATTCCTTGTCATGTCCATTTTAGGCAGCTGCCACCTTTGTGATGTTTCCTGTTCAGACAATAACAACAGTTGACTCCAGTGTTGTCCAGTTAGATTATTTGGATGGAAGACTACTTATATCTTCACTCACTCGATCCTTCTTGTGTGACACTGAGAGGTATATTGACCAACCATGGGTCACAGGATATACAGAACTTTAGAACTGGAAGGGACTTGGAATTCATATAGCCCAAACTCAATTAAATTATGCAGATATTAATAAGGAACCAGCTGTGTGCAAACTGATATTAGAGAGTAGAGAAGAGATGGGGGATACTGAGATAACCCAGTGGGCGACTAATAAAAAATTCTATTAACTCCATGTGAAACTGATCTAAGTGCCATGAAGGAAGACCAAAGGCCTATTTTAATGTGGGGAATGAGGAAGTCTTCCTTAATTGAATTTGTTGTTGTTTAAATTTCTTGTGTATTTATTTTTAAAGATTTTATTTATTTTTTTAGAGAGAGGGGAAAGGAGGGAGAAAGCGAGGGAGAGAGACATGTGTGAGAGGTATATCAATCAGTTGCCTCTTGCCCGCCACCAACTGGGGACCTGGCCTGCAACCTAGGCGTGTGCCCTGACAAGGAATCAAACCGGCGACTCTTCAGTCTGCAGGACGGCACTCGATCCACAGAACCACATGAGCCAGGGCTAAATTTGTTGTGTATTTAATGAAATTTTACTAAAGGGTAAAATTAGATAAAGAATAACAAAAGACATTGTGAAGCTGACAAATATTCTACCGAAATCTCAAGGGTAGAGCTAAAGGTCCAATGAATGGCAAAGGAGTATATTAGAGGTAGTTGTGAAATACCAGAAATAAAGAACAGGAAACATCTTAAATGAATATTCTATCACTGTGCTGAAGTTTCTCAGCTATTCTCACTACAGGGAAATTTTCACTGGCTTCCCTCCACCCCATATTCCTTAGGACCTTCCCTCTTTTGAAAATATTTTTGGGAGAACATAAACAAAAGAAGAGAGAAATGTTTAATGAGCCCCTGTGAATCCATTAGCCAGCTTTAGTAATTTTGATGAGGTTTTAAAAATAAAGATTTTATTTATTTATTTTTAGAGAGGGGAAGAGAGGGAGAAAGGGAGGGAAAGAAACATCAATGTGTGGTTGCCTCTTGAGCGCCCCTCACTGGGGACCTGGCCTGCAACCCAGGCGTGTGCCCTGACTGGGAATTGAACTGGCAACCCTTTGGTTCACAGTCTGGCGCCCAATCCACAGAGCCACACCAGACAGGGTTTATGAGGATTTTTGGTAGGTGAAGTTTGGAGGAAAAGGTGCAGGGGTGATACTCTAGCAGGAAGGAACAGCCCTGTGGGAGAAAAGTGATAAAGACATCAGCATATTCTAGAACCTACCAATCTGGCTTGAGTAGGGGAGTTGTGGGAGATCAAGTTGTTAAAAAGTAGCACCACACTGACGGTGACAGCCTTAAATGTTACACTAATTAGGTTGGTGGGTTCTCAGGTCATTTTAAGAAATTGAGCATACAGAAAATCAGGGTTTGGAAGTTGATTCCCATAGAACTATCCAGGCTTGGAAGTCTTTATTCCCATGGGTTCATGCATCTCAGGAGATTGCTATTCGAGAAAGCAGGAGACTATTCCAAAAGGTTTGAAGAAATGTATATTGACTGTCAGGGATGGTAGAGAAAAGGATGAGGAGGGATGTACTTTTTTCTCCCCCTCTTTGGATGAAAAAGGCCCATGGAAGGAGGCCAGTTATAGCAGGTGGCAGGTATCTGGTATCAGAGAACCTAGCTGGACAGCGGAGAGTCAAGGCTTTGAGGTATAAATGGTCATTTTACATGCAATTAGTAGGAAGGATGATGTCCTTTCTTATGAGTTATTTCAGATTATAGTTCAGTGATGAAGTTAGTCTTCCAGAACTGGAGATCATCTAGCGTCACCCTTTCATATTTGTAGATCAGAAAGGCTAGACCTAATTGGGAAGAGTCTAGAACCTTTCTTTATTGATTCTTTGCCCTACCTGTCATGTCATTTACCTCTGCTACATCCTTTGACATGGGACCTTTGGCCATTAACTCCACCCTTGAGATTTTGGTAAAATATTTGTTGGTTTCCCAGAGTTCTTAACTGTTTTTCATCTGTAGGTTTTTAAGTTTATGAAATGGTCCAGTTCAGAAATTTGGCTGAAATTCTAATAAGTGGTCAGAACACTGAATTGAGAACATCCTGTTAGGGTTGTTTTAAGGATTTGGTGAAATGATATGTACATATGAGAGGGTTTTTTAAATTCAGAATCAAATATGTGGAACTTTCCTTTTTCCCTCTGCAATAGAGTTGCTAATCATTATTTTCTGGTTTCACAGGAGTGTGGCTAGAGTTCGTTGTGAGAATAACATAGACCTACTTGCTAAAATAACATATTTTAGAAATGCCCACTTTCTATAAGCTAGAGTTCAGTTTTGGGGGACATGGGTAGCACCATAATTTAAAAAATTTATGTTTAAAATTTTTTATTTGTGTCAATCTATATTCCCACCCAACATACTTTTTTTTTTTTTTTTTTTAAATCCAGGCTCATAGTAACTAACAGAAGCGATAGATACAAATTAGCTTCTCCTGCCAGCAACTGTCTACTTTATGTCAGTATTGTTAATGCATAAGGTGGATCCCAGGAGGGACTAGAACAAACAGAAACAAAGAGCTATGATACAGGAGAGAACACTGGGTAATGGAGCCTGACTATATGACTTCAAGTTCTGGTTCTGCCAGTTTTTAAAACCTTGCCAAATATCAGTTTCCCCTTCTAGAATGTAGAGATAGTTTCCAGGATTAACTAAGATAATATATATGAAGTACTCAGCCCTGTGCCTGTCACATAGTGTTTGAAAATGTATAAAACAAGATTAATGAGAAAACAAAAGAGTTTACTGTATTTGTTCACTCAGCAAACATTTATTCTACACCTCTGGATCTTTATCACTCTATTAAGCATCACAGAGGATATAAAATAAACAAGAAATATATTTTATTTCCCAAATAAGGAACATAAGTAATAAAACCATAACTTTCTATATTGCACATTTCAAAGCCCTTTCCCATTCACGGCCTCAGAGTAAAGCTTATGTTATATTTTATTCGTGAAGGAAATAAGTACAGGGTTATTTGTTGAATTACCTAAGGTCCCATAGTAAATGCACACTAGAGAGTATATTAGATCATTCTCTAATAAAAGGGTTTGAGTGTATTCATCCAATGACAAATTAAAACCAACAACTTTGCAGCTAAAAAAAGGGTTTGAGTGTATAGAGCACTACATTGTATTGAGTACATTCTGTGGGCTAGATGCTGTGCTATATCCTGAGAATTCAAGTAAAGAGGACTAAGAAATGACTTTTGTCTTGGTGAAAGTTATAATCTGTTTGAATAGACACAGTTGCCACATGCAATGTGTAATGTGCTGTGAAAACATAACACGGGAAGCATGTAATTCAGCTTATGGGAGTCAGGGAAACCTCAGAGGAAGGACGATGGAGCTCAGTCATGAAGAGTAAGAAAGAGAGTTTTTAGGAAGAGACATCCTAGTCAGTATCACCTTCCATGTTCCCAGATAGTGTGCTAAACTCTTTTCTATATCTGGCTCATGTAATCATAAGGGAACAGAATGTTCCAAGGTACAATTTCAGAAGAACTTAGCATTTTGAGGAAAGAATGAGGAGTTTATTGGGTGTTTGTGGCAAGGGAGTGGCTGGGAGACAGCTGGAGAGGTAGACTAGCTGTTTGATGGAGTGGCCAAAGAAGGTGATGTGGGAAGCAATCAGTAGGATTTACATATGTATGAAATGGTTTGGAGTACTCATTTTTTAGATTTGAAAGGGACCTTCACATTAAGCCCCTCATTCTGTGGATAATGAACTAATGTGAAATGGCTTGCTTCCTGTCACAGAAATAGTTAGGGGCAAATCAGAGCTAGAACCCTTTTTTGACCTTTCCATTCTATGTTCTGCCTAGTAGCGTATTGCTAATACGAACAGAGAGAGGACTTCGTGGGTTGGGTGACTGTGACCATGCTGATTTGTAGTGCCATTGTTTTTGACTTTTTTTGTAGGTAAACATACTTTCTCTTCCTTTTTGGGTATTAGAGAAAAATTTTGGAAAATTGGAAACAAGGAGAGAGATGGAGAATATGGAGCTTGTTTTTTCCCTGGAAGAGGTTCTTCGGGCCAGCAACCCCTGATATATTGTGCTCGCCCTGGCTCCAGGATGTGGGAAGTGAACTTCGATGGGGAAGTTATAAGTACACATCAGTTTAAGAAACTCCTCTCATTACCACCTCTCCCTGTGATTACTCTAAGGTAAGAATGATTTGTATGGCTGGTAGGGAGTATTTGAGGAACTTACATGGAGGGATTGGGTTGAAGTCTCTTCTATATGCATTAAAGATCTTATTAAGCCTTTTAAGAGTGAAGTAAGATTTTTATTAAAAGATTCAGAGAAGCCTAAAAGTATTCCATCAACTATCCTTCATATGATTTAAAGCAAATTGAATAAGGGCAGATGCAGTTAGGCTTTTGGGTTTGTTTGGAGGCAAAAATTTTCCTATATAGGGAAAAGCATACTTTTATGTTGTGATAAAATCATTAACAGATGTATTTACTTACTAGATCAGAACCTCAGTATGATCATACGGTTGGATCCTCCCAGTCTTTGTCTTTCCCCAAACTTTTGCATCTTAGGTAAGTTTCCCCCTTGGATCCTTAAACACACACACACACACACACACACCCCCTTTTCTCTTTGTTTCTTGTTCAGGGGCAGTTATCTTTTTAAGATTGTTTTTGTATTACATTATTTTTAGAAAATGAGGAAATGACTGAGTTACATAAAGTGTCCTGTATATAAGAGGAGTGAAAACATCATAGAAATATGCTTTGTCCCATTTTGAACTGACTTAAACTAATTGGACAGTTTATAATTGCCAAGGAACTTCTGACAGAGTTGAGAGGTACAGGTACTCATTTGTTTGTAATCTCCCTTACCTGGTAGAAGGTTATAGTGAAAGCAAGCCTCAGTCTGAAGTCTGCTGTACATACGTATGTTTCTCAGCAGGCAGGACCAAAAGTAGTTGTAGAGCTTGCTCTGGTAAGCATGGGGAAATTTCAGCTGTCTGTCCTGTTAGGTACTCTGACAAGTATCTTGCATGAAAGACCTGCCTGAGGTAGATTCAGCCGGCCATATTTTAATATCAGGGTTCAGTTAGCCCTTCTGGTTGGAGCCAATGCAAAAGCCCACTATTAAGTGGCCACACAGAGTCAGTAAAGGCTGTCAGCTTCTGCTCTTGCTGATTCTTACACCGCTTTCTGCAAGCATCAGGGTGCCAGTGTGATTTCCAGCCAGTCTGTGTGTCTGGAGCTCTACTTATTTTAACAATGGAAAATTATGTCTAGTATCCCTGAGGTAAATGCATAAGCTCTCTAATGCGGATTCAGAGAATGATTGGGGTTTTTCATACTAACTGCTCTTAGAATGTCATTTTTTTTAAACACTTAAAATGGTAACTAATTGCCCCTAACTAATGTGTATATATATATGTCTCACCATGTAGACTGAAGTATTTAAAAGTAAACTGTAACACTTTAATAAATCTGTAATGTATCCTGAAAGATACTGGAAAAAGATAGCTATTTTTTCCCCATAATTAGATAAAGCATACTAAACATTTTCTTTATGGCACTTACTACAGTTTAAAATTACATATTCATGCAGTATTTATGCCTATCTTACTCCTGGACTGTAAACTCCACAAGGGTGCCATGTCTGTTTTATTGACTATTTTATTTTCAGTGCTAGGTATAGTGCCTGGCCTATATAGACACTTAATAAATATTTCTGGACTGTTGTGTGATATGTGGGGTATGGGGAGATTCCTTACCCAAAAGTATATTTTCTCATGGTGAGGCCACAGCCTGCTTGTTCCTCCTGGTAGAGTTATTATTCCTTTGAATTAAAGCTATTTAAAGCTCCCGTTACAGTTTCTGCCATAGCAAACAAAGCCCTTCATGATCTGGCTCTACCTACTCCTCAGCATAAGCACTAATTAATGCCACCTTGAAGCTTTTGCTGACTCCTAGTGTGGCTTAGACTGGGCACTTATTGCTGTGCACTGCTGTCATACCAGGTTCATTCTTTCGTCATTACCCTATTTCACTATGCTCCTGATACCCATCCCAGCACTGTGTTGTCAACTCCTTTACTATGGGTGCACTGCTAGGCACATATAAGGCTGTCAGATAACAGCTAAATTAAAGAATTCAACAGCCCTGGCTGGTTTGGCTCAGTGGATTAAGTGCTGGCTTGCAAACCAAAAGGTCACTGGTTTGATTCCCAGTCAGCGCACATGCCTCGGTTATAGGCCAGGTCCCTAGTTGGGGACGTGTGAGAGGTAACACATTGATGTTTCTTTCCTTCTCTTTCTCCCTCCCTTCTTATCTTTCTAAAACTAAATAAAATCTTTAAAAGAAAAAATTAAAAAATAAAAAGAATTCAACAAAGACTTTTTAAAGAAACTGTGACTAGGAGTGCTTTTTTATCCTGTTTGTTATTTCCTACCTGTACACTTGTGTCTCCTGGTAACCTTTACCATTACGTGTACAGATCCCACAAGAAAGCAAACTTATATACTTTGTTTCTTTTTGGGTACACACTATCACTTTCCCTTCTTAAACAATGCTGTTAGGCTTGTGTCTCAGTCTGTTGTTATCAGTGAAGGGGAAAGAGGATGAGGGATATGTAAATGACAAAGTATCAACTCTTATCTATCCCCCCCCCCCCCAGGACAATCTAATCTAGGTTGCTATTCCTAAGGAATCTTTCCAAGCTGAATATCAAGTTCAGGATCAAAATCATGAGGCCGTATCTCTTTACTCAGGGATCCTCTGGTCTCTCATTTTTTTCTCCTTTGGCTCCTGAAGAAAGCCTTTCAATTTTACTTACTTTGGATTAGGATTCTCACCATATCTTCCATCTTTTTGACAAAGGTTACTTTGTAACATGGTCTGGTCTTATGTTGGTAAAATGTTTAATTGTGTTAAATATCACTCTTAATTTCATTGCTACGTGGTACCATTTTTAGTATTCTTGGGTGTATTTAAAAAAAGTCCCTATTCTCAAGATTATAATTTGTTGGAGAGATGTGATTTATTTGCACAAAAAGTTTAACAACAAGAAAAAAGTGAGAGTGTGACAGTGCAGTACATGATTAAGTGCCATGTGAGCAGGGTTGACTAGAGATAAATTGGGTACGGGAGGAAAGCAATGGCTGTGAGCCATCAGAGAGGGTTTTCAGAGGTGAGTACAGCTTCTACTGATCCTTGAGAGGTGGTTACAATAGAGCATTTTAAGTTGGGACCTGCCCTGGTGAGGGACAAGAAGCAGAGATTACCAGTGGTATATAAAAAATAGCAGTCTTGAGAGAGTAAGAGAAATACATGAGCAAAGGAGTATAGACAAAAATGAGTAGAGATGAAGAGTACCATGGCCAGAGCTGGAAAGGAAGGCGAATGGCAAAATAGCAAGAGTCCAGGAAGGCGAGATTCAGGAAGGGAGGGACAGCCAACAGGGTGGCCCCTGCTTGGGGATCAGGAAGGGAAATGAGGAAGGGGTATGGCTCTAGCAGTTAGGAAATCTGTGACTTTTTGAGAATGCAGTTATGTGGAATAGTCAGGATTCCAGATAACAGTGGATGGGCTAGTGAGGATAAATGAGGGAAGAAAAAGTAGGTTTTAAGGCAGAGAGAAAAATGTCTAGATTTTGGAGCCAGATAGTTCTTGGTATAAATTCTGACTCTTTTGCTGAATGGCTTTGGGCATATATTTTCATATTTCTGCATGTTTTTTGTTGTTGTAGTTTTTTTTTTTTTTTTTTTTTACCATGCTGTTTATTTATTTTTAGAGAGAGGGTAAGGGAGAGAAAAAGAGAGGGAGAGAAACATGAATCAGTTGCCCCTTTCACACCCCCAACCTGGAACCTGGCCCAAAGCCCAGGCATGTGCCCTGATTGGGAATTGAACTAGCAACCTTTTTTTTTAAAGTATATTTTATTAACTATGTATTATTGATTTTATTGATTTGTTCCATTTTTTTCTCCCTTTTATTCCCCTCCACCCTGCACCCCCTTCCCACTAGCATTTCCCCCCTCCCCTTGTTCATGTCCATGGGTCGTACATATACGTTCCTTGGCTTCTCCATTTCCTATACTATTCGTAACCATCCCCTTTCTATTTTGTACCTACCATTTATGCTTCTTATTCCCTGTACCTTTTCCGCCATTTTCCTCCTCCCCCTACTGGCTGATAACCCTCCATGTGACCTCCATTTCTGTGATTCTGTTTCTGTTCTAGCGGTTTGCTTAGTTTGTTTTTGTTTTTAGGTTCAATTGTTGATAGTTGTGAGTTTGTTGTCATTTTACTGTTCATAGTTTTGATCATCTTCTTTTTCTTAGATAAGTCCCTTTAACATTTCATATAATGAGGGCTTGGTGATGATGAACTCCTTTAACTTTACCTATCTGGAAAGCACTTTATCTGCCCTTCCATTCTAATGATAGCTTTCTCCGATACAGAGTAATCTTGGATGTAAGTCCTTGCCTTTCATGACTTTGAATACTTCTTTCTAGCCCCTTCTTGCCTGGAAGGTTTCTTTTGACAAATCAACTGATAGTCTTATGGGAACTCCTCTGTAGGTATCTCTCTCCTTCGCTCTTGCTGCTTTTAAGATTCTCTCCTTATCTTTAATCTTGGGTAATGTAATGATGATGTGCCTTGGTGTGTGCTTCCTTGGGTCCAACTTCTTTGGGACTTTCTGAGCTTCCTGGACTTCCAGGAAGTCCCTTTCGCTTGGCAGATTGGGGAAGTTCTCCTTCATTATTTTTTCAAATAAGTTTTCAATTTCTTGTTCTTCCTCTTCTCCTTTTGGCTCCCCTATGATTCAGATGTTGGAGCATTTAAAGTTATCCCAGAGGTTCCTAAGCCTTGCCTCATTTTTTTGAATTCTTGTTTCTTCATTCTGTTCTGGTTGAATGTTTTTTTCTTCTTCTCCAAATCGTTGATTTGAGTCCCGATTTCCTTCCCTTCACTATTGGTTCCCTGTGTATTTTCCTTTATTCACTTTGCATAGCCTTCACTTTTTCCTCTATTTTGTGACCATACTCAACCATTTCTGTGAGCATCCTGATTACCAGTGTTAAATTCTGCATCTGTTAGGTTGGCTATCTCTTCATCGCTTAGTTCTATTTTTGGAGCTTCTGTCTGTTCTTTCATTTGAACCATATTTTTTTTGTCTCTGGCATGCCTGTTAGGTTGTAAGGGGCTGAGCCTTAGGTATTCACCAGGGTGGGTCAACCTACATGCTGCTTTGTGGCGCTGTTTGTGGGGGAGGGCTCCAAGAGGGAACAACGATGCTTAGTCAGCTCTCGGAGGCTTTCAGTCACTTCCCCACTACCCACAAGCAAATTAGGCCCTTTTAATGCTGAACCGGCAACCTTTTGGTTTGCAGTCCAGTGTTCAATCTACTGATGCACACCACCCAGGTCTGGGTTTTTTGTTTTTGGTTCTTTTTGAAATAGGAGTAACCCATCTGTCTTGAGTTGCTGCAGGATTAGATAATATAAGTAGAGTCTTTAATAAAACTCCTTTCCTTGTTCACATACAACTAAGGATGTCAAAATATTGCCATCCCTAAAAGTGGCAATGATAGGTGATGAGACATTATGTTTAGTCTTTGTTTTAAAGGTACCCCTCTCATACCACATGGGAAATTTAGCAGCTCTAACAAGCATCGGGAGAGATACCAACCTTTTTCTTTTCTAGAAGATATTTAGCATCTATATCTCCCAGTTTGGCATCATATAATGTGTTTTTTTGTTTGTTTTTAGTGGTATGTTATAGACAGAAAAGAGGTTTTAGGACTTGATTGGCTGATTTTCTTTGTACAGGCTGATTTTATTTTTGATAGTTAGTGTGAGGGTCTGAATTCAGGGAATTAAAAAATTCTGTATCTGAGCAAACTCTAATTCTCTTGACTCCTTTCTTTGTTTCTTGCAGTGAGCATTGTGTGTTAACTTGGACAGAAAGAGGAATTTATATTTTCATTCCTCAGAATGTTCAAGTTCTCCTTTGGAGTGAAGTCAAAGGTAATTATATTTTTCCTTTTTAGGTAACTTACAATCTCATGCTTGTGAGAGATTGAATTATTATAGGAGGATGCTCTTGTATAAAATGTAGAAAAATAGAACGAGGTGACATTTCAACCTCAACATCATACAGATCAACATCATAGATGTTTTCTATTATAAGGTAGTTCACCTTACATACATTTGTGAATTCGTGTTTAGTTATTTAGCTTTTCACACTTTTTAAACTTTTAAATAGAGTTTTTATTTGTTCTTAAGAATTAGTAACCACTGCTAAGGACTGAATGGGTAAATTTTTTTCTCTACTTATCCTGAATCTTTACTCCTAGTAGAAACCTTGCTTTATCTCCTGTTTTGTGTCTCAATAGTTTGGGGTTCAGAAAGTCTTTGTGGGAACAATAGCCATAGTATAGGGCTGAGACAGAGAAAAATCAGTCTCCGCATTCTTTTGGTTAAAACCAGAAATAGAGAAAATCCAGCTTTTTTAACATTGCTCCTTAGGGTTGAGTTTTGGGTTATTTTCTGCTTTGTAAAAATATAAAAAGAAACAAACAATTATTTACCAATCTGATCAACATTGATTTCTCATGGATTAAGTACTCTAAGGGGGTCCCCTGAGAACTAGTTTGTTTTTCTTTTCTGGGCTTTTTAAAATTGGCATATACATTATGTAAGTTTAAGGTTAGCAAAGTGTTGATTTGATACTTTTATATATTGCAATATGATTATCACCTTCTGTGGTAAGAATATTTAAGGTCTAGTCTCTTAGCAACTTTGAAGTATATAATACTGTACTGTTGACCATAATCACAATGTTGTGCATTAGATCTCTAGAATTTATTCATCTTCTAATTGCACATGTGTATCCTTTGACCAGCGTATCCCCAAGTCCCCCAAATCTCTAGTCCCTGGAAATCACTGTTCTACTGTTTCTGAAACTGTCTTTTTAGATTCCACGTATAAGTGATATCAAATTAGTTTTTAAAATCCTTTCATGATATCCTACCTTTAAGTACTTTCATGATGTCCTGTTTTTCCATAAACTGTTTGTTGATTTACATACTATGTTAAAATCCATTCATTGACATTAGATTATAACCTCGGAAGTGTCCCAGTCTGGTCTCTAATGTAGAATGCCCTCTTTTAAAGTCCCAAATCTTTTTCACAGAAAGTAGCATTTTAAACATAGGATTTTACATCCGAGAGATGTATTTCTTCCTCTGTATCTTTTATGCCTATTCTTTTTGGGATAATGTCTGAAATATGATCTCTTTGTCGAAATGCAAATATAAAAAGATGAAGTTCAAACAAGCCAAACCTATATAAATAGTGAATTTATTAGAATAACTTCATCCCTTGCAGAAATGGAAAAGGAATATTGGTTAACGTCTGTGTGTTCACCCCTGTGGTTTTTGTAGATATTCAGGATGTGACTGTCTGCAAGAATGAGCTGTTCTGTTTGCACCTAAGTGGGAAAATCTCACATCTTTCCCTCTTATCTGTGGAACGTTGTGTGGAACGCCTGCTAAGGAGAGGGTTATGGAACCTGGCTGCTTGCACTTGCTGTCTTTTCCAAAATTCTATCATTGCGGGCAGGGTGAGTCAGAGCTTACGTGTTCATCCGGGTTGTTAAAACCATTCTAGCTTGCAGGATTATGCTTTAAAATTGCTTGGCTTTACCAGCTTTTTCTGTATGACCTACAGGAAAAGCAGCAGTGAATTCCCAAAGGAAGCGTGACAGATAAATCCAGGGGTGGGTGGAGGGTAAGAAAAAGGGTATACTTCCCATTTTAAAAAGATACCAAGTTTATCCACAAATTTACTTGATGTTCAGACCTTGTTTTAAGTGGGATGATTGTGTGTATGGTAATTGCTAATTAATTTCTTAATTCTTAAGGTAATGTTCATTAACTCTTTCGCTAGCTTGTTAAGCTTTTTTAATTTTATTAGGGAAGAAAATCTTTGACCATAGATAAGTTGGAGCATTTGAAATCTCAGCTGGACCTCACAACCTGTAGTGATTTGATTTCTCAACTGGAAGAACTGATCTTAAAATTCGAACCTCTGGATTCAGATTGCAGTAGTAGGAGAAGCTCCATTTCATCACATGTAGGTATTCTCACTTTTAAAAGGGTTTTTCTGGACGGTAAGATTTTCTACTTTAGGTTTTGTTAACCTCTAGGATCCCAAAATTTATCTTTCTTTCTGTATAGTATATTTTTGGGGGAGTCGGGGGGTCAAGGAGGGCTTTCTTTCAGCTGTTGGACCGCCCTGTGAAGCCTCCATTAAGGTTTGCCTTTGAGCCACATTTTGTTTGTCGTTTTTAATTAAATTCTGTTCGCAAACGCGCCTCATAGAGCCTCCAGCACAATTAAGTTGTTCCTAATAGGTGATTTCAGATTCCTAATGCTAATTTGAGTCCCGGTGTAGCTCAGGATTGCCTCCTTCAGTCCCCACTCTCAGTGGCAGACTTAAAGGAGACGAGCTAGAGAAGTACGGTAGCATGATGCCACTAGCATCTGAGAGTGACCTGGCTGCCAGGAGCCTGGACCTTGTTCACCAGTTTGTCCTAATTAGCCATAATTGTTACTGTTGACTTACTGCCTTTACCGTTGATTTTTCTCTTAAAAAGCCGTATTGTGTGATAAAGGAAAGTTTTGCTTTGATTTTTTGGAATTCTTTTTTATTTTTAGGAAAGTTTCAGCATCTTGGACTCTGGTATTTATCGTATCATTAGTAGTAGAAGAGGCAGCCAGTCAGATGAAGACTCTTGTTCCCTTCATAGCCAGACTCTCTCAGAAGATGAGAGACTTAAAGAATTCACCTCACATCAAGAAGAGGACCAGCCAGATCAGTGTTGCAGCTCACACGGGAATGAAGGTGATGCGTTTGTCTTTTATTGGTTGCAGATGTGAAGCACTTATTTTCTGTCATTTTTATTTGCCAGGACTATCTTGTGCATAGAACTTTCTATAAGGTGTTCATAATCGTTATTATGTTGATAGACTTTCCATCCAGACCTATAGATCTGCTCACCAATAGAAGAGTGGATTGATGTTTAGTTTTTATTTTTTTCCTCTCGGGTTTAGGCTAACATTGGTAAAGTACCTAATTTTAATCATGGATCAAAATGCTGGAAAAGGTTAAGAAAGGAGATCATTAAGCAAAAGAATGGGACAATTTTATTCTGACTAACCAAATTATTTTCCATCAGGAATGAAAAATTACTACAGTTTTGGGGCCATTGCCTACACTTTTTGATGTTTGAGCATTCCTGTGACCGAACTGTTGAGAAGATATTAATAGAGACTCTAAACTTCCTTTTTGACTTATGGGGATTCAGGGTTAGTAGGAAAATGAAGGTACCTGCCTGAGTGTTTTATGTGTGGACCATCCCATGCATCTTGTAAACCTGTGTTCTGCTCATTTGTATCTGGGTCAGTTGTGATCTGGGTGTTAAATCCTTCATTTCCTTTGGTTCATTTATCTCAGAATTTCTTTAAAGATTAAAAAACTCCCATGTGATTAGATTTTGTTTGTTTCCCCCAATTCCATTCATCAGACAATATTTCTCATGTTCCAGTGACGTTTGAGGCAGATAAGAATGAAACTTTTCTCCCCTTCGGCATTCCATTATCATTTCGCTCTCCATCTCCTCTTGTGTCTCTGCAGGCTGTCAAGGAAAGGTAAACTAAATAGTCTTGTCCTTTAATCCCATTCTGGTTTTCCTTCACTTGTCACCTTAGGTGCTTTTCTGCTGACAATGGAAAGACATTTTAAATGAAAAAAAAAAAAAGTCTCTAGGTTATTTCTCATGTCACCTGTAAGATGGAGCTGTTACCTTCTTGTTTCCATCTTGGGGAATTGAACTTTCCTCTCTTTGAGTAGGTGGATATTTGAGTTATTCTAGATGTGGTTTTTTAACCCATAGATAGCAAACGTTTAAAAATCTGATTTTTTTCTCATTCCTCATAGGAGCAGTTTTCATATATCATTGGTCATTTCTTGATCTTTCTCAGTTTAGGCTTAGAATTGGAGACTTCAGAAGTCTTTCTAGCTACTCCATGGGACCAGGATTGGCATTTGACTTTGAGAGAGAAGACCTTGTACAGCTGATTAACTTTTTTCTGTCTTACTGGATACAAATTTTGCTTATTAAGAAGAATATATCGTGACTAGTTGGCAGCTGAGTTTCATGAAGAAATTCTCTGGCCAGGTTCGGGGCAGGTGCTCACATGGCCTGCTTTGCCTAGGTTGACAGAAACATTGCAGACTCTACTAGAGTTAAAGACCTTTTCTTTAGCACTTAAGGCAGCTTAATAAATGCAGTGAATCCTTATAACATTGAAAATTTTATGTGGACCTTATGTGAACTATGTAGTTGATTAGGGAGGTTGCTATAAGCAGTCTTTCATTCAAGTTGCCTTTCAGGGACTAATAGTAACATAGAGAACTAGGTGCTGAATTTTTCTTTTTTGTCAGTAGTGAGATTTTTTTCAAATTCGTTTTTTGGTATTTGACTTCCAGTGTTTCTAGCTTTGTGCGTAAAACTACTGAGAAGATTGGCACCCTTCATACAAGTCCTGATCTGAAAGTGAGACAAGAACCCAGGGGTGATGACCAGTTATGTGAAGAAGATGTGAGTTCAGTCACCTGCCCAAAGGAGGAGGACACTGAGTAAGCTCTTGTGTATAAATCTGTGTACATTCTAGAAGCCTCGTCTATCTGTTTGAAGAAAGCCATAGGCTATTAGAGACTACATCTTTGTGACCCTGTTCATTGTTGATTGTTTATGTAACTCTTAAAGATTGTGAATACCACAAATTGTTGGAACATTACATCCACACATACCAAATCTGTTACAACATAGTTTTCATGTAGTACCTCTTCCATCTGCCTCCCGCACAACCTCCTCCCCTCCAAATCTTTTCAAACTTTTGGGATGTTAGAGAAGGAATATTAAATTATGGGTAAGATGACCAAGGATCCAGGCCTTGTCCTGGCTCTGCTTCTGACTAATACGTGACTTTGGGTAAGTCATTAATGTTTTCTGGTTTATAACATGAGAGCATTGGTGTTGATGTCTTGCCTTGCGCCCTCTTATGATATACTTGTGTTCTGGCATAATGTGAAATGCTTTGTCCATCTGGTCTCTCCCTTATCTTATAGTTCAGGGGATCTGAGCGTTATAGGCAAGCAAGCTCAGCAGTCATTCAGGATTGAGAGAGAGACCCATAGGCCCAGTGTATCTGGACAGTCAGATGAAATGGAAGGTGTGTTATCCTCAGAATAACTTAACGAATCCATATATTTATAGGAAAAACATACAGATATTATGGCATTTAAGGTAGCCCTTAGTCTGACCTTAGCTCTCTTTTCCAGCTTCACTTTAAAAAAAAAAAAAACAATTTTATTTATTTATTTTTAGAGAGGGGAAGGGAGGGAGAGAAACATTGATGAGTGAGAGGTACATCAATCAGGTGCCTCTCGCACACACCCAACTAGGGACCGAGCCTGCAACCCAGACATGTGCCCTGACTGGAAATTGAACTGGTGACCTTTTAGTTCGCAGGCAGACACTCAATCTACTAAGCCACAACAGCCAGGGTTCCAGCCTCATTTCTAACTACACCCTTCTAACCACCCTAAACTCTAGTCCTGTCAGGGAACTGGTGTGTACACCTCTTTAGCTTTCTGTGTTTTGTTTCTTCGACTTGTAGTATGTCTCCCCCATTTTTCCTAACACAGATACCACACTTCTTTAGGAAAGCTTTCTTTGATTGCCTGGTCAGGACAATTACTCCCTTTTTTGTGCTTTCGTAGCACAATGTTTGTGCTGCTCTTTAGCATTAATTTAATGCTCTTTTATATTATGGTTAGTTGCTTGCATGCCTTTCTTTCTCACTGGAGCTTATGCATCTTGAGGCCATTGACTGTTTTCGTATATGCATCTGTTTATGTCATGTAACATTAAGTATAATACCTGGTGTTTAGTTAGCACTTAAAAATATTTGTCTAAGGAAGCTCTAATCCTAACTCTCTTCACACCTTCCTAGGGAAAAAAAAGAAGTAACTAGTCAACTTCCAGAAGAAGATAAATTCCAAGAGCTCAAAATAGCAACAGCAGAAGCAATGTGAGTATTTATGAATGAGGACATTTTATAGTTAATGGAAATGACCTTTTGAGATCATCACTAGTGGCTCTGAGACAATGTGGGGTAGAGGTAGTCTCATCTGGAATTGAAATTCAAGAATTAGTAGACAGTTAATGTTTTTTATATTGTCTTGTTGCCAAAAAAATTGTTAGAGTAGAAAAGTAACATTTATTCTAGATAAGTATGTTGTATTTGTTAGGTTTATTTAGCATGAAATAATTTGTTTAAAAAAGATAAATGAAACAGATACATTTTAAAATTAAAAAAAGATAAAATTTATATTTATTTGTCTGTATAGGATCAAGCTACTGGACCCTCTGGTCTTATTTGAACCCAAGTCCCTGAGAATGGTTTTACAGAAGTGGCTTTCACAGTTAGAAAAAACATTTGCCATGAAAGACTTTTCAGGCATTTCAGACACTGGCAACTCATCTATAACACCGAATGAGGATGTGGTATTGTTCGATGAGTCAAAAAATGGAATATTAGATGAAGGTAATGAAAAAGAAGAAAGGGACTCTTTAGGCAATGAAGAAACTGTTACTCAAATGGCATGTGCATCCATAAATAGTCTAAGGGAGCCCCTGGATGATCTTTTTCGAGTATTTTCTCCATGCAGCATAGCAGATGGTCTCCAGAAGGACCTGGCTGAATTGACAACATTGTGTTTGGAATTGAATGTACTGAATTCTGAGATCAAAAGCACAAATGGACATGTGGACAACACTTTGCAACAGTGCTCTCCTGAAATTCTGGCTTGTCAGTTCCTAAAGAAGTACTTCTTTCTCCTGGACTTGAAGAGGGCAAAGGAGAGTATCAAGCTTGGCTATGCTAACAGTCCTTGTGTTTGGGATACTTTTATTGAAGGATTGAAAGGTAATAATCAGATTGCCTTACCAAAGAGAGAAATTGGTATAGAGCGCCTTGGCATTTTTGAGTTTAAAATATAAGAATTAAGTAGAAAGTCACCTTTGTTCTGGTCACCTGCTATTCTGTTTTCCACTCAACTTAAAAAAAAAAAAAGATTTTATTTATTTATTTTTAGAGAGAGGGGAAAGGAAGGAGGAAGAGAGGAAGAGAAACATCAATGTGTGGTTGCCTCTCACAGGCCCCCTTCTGGCCCACAACCCAGGCATGTGCCCTAGACTGGGAATCGAACCAGTGACCCTTTGGTTTGCAGGCCAGTGCTCAATCCACTGAGCCACACCAGCCAGGACTCCACTCAATTTTTTTAGTAGTTCTTCAAATATTGGTGTAATTTACAGCTGTATCATAAGAAATTAGCTTTCTATCTCTCAATCGTATTCAGAAAATGACATAGCAGTGTTGGAGAAGTTGGGGTTAAAGTAAGATTTTTATAACTTCAGGTATATAAAACAGATATATGAGAACATCCCTTGTAACTTACTAATATTGAAATAATATTTACCATTTATTGAGTACTTACTGTGTTCCACATTATTACGCCAGACACTTTACAGACATTGTTTCATTTTATCCTTAGAATAGTCTTTGGAGTGGTGTTATTCCATTTAACAGGTGAGGAAACAGGCACAGAGAGATTATAATAGTTAAGTAGGCTGAACTGCTGCAAGAGTTCATGAAATATTAACTCAGATGTAACAGAAGTTTATTTTTTGCTCATATACTAGTCTAAGACAGATATTTTAAGTCAATGGGCAGCTCTTCCACGTGGGAATCCAGAATTCCAGTTCCCTCCATTTTTTTGAGTTCTATCCTCCTTTGGGTTTGTGATTGAGATTGAGTTGTTCCCTCCTGGGGAAAGCATATGGAAGGGGCATATATGTCTTCTATAGGCCTGGCCTGGTAGTGGCTTACATCTCTTCTGTTCACATTCCATTGGTAAGAATTCTATCATGTGGCCCCATTTAACTGCAAAGGAGACTGGGAAATGTAACCTATCCAGGTGTCCAGAAAGAGGAGAATAGATAGGGGGGGAAAGCATGCATGTCTACCTCAGAGATTTTGGTTGACAGTCAGCTGTCTCTCCTTCACACTTGACTGAAGGTCACACTATTTGTCATCCTCATATGGACACCAGCTCTCATACCCCAGAGACCATGCATGCCCTTTCTACTGCATAGGCCCAGGTTTTTAAAGACGTAAATTTGCTTAATTTAACATTATGCTTGCATAAAAGATGCCATGTGTCTAATAATTGATTTAGACTTTAAGCACACTTTTCATTCATTACCAAAAGTGTGTATAGTCACGAGTTGAGATACATTTTATATTACTGGTTCTAGAAAAAAAACCAGTGCTCCTACTTCATCTTTTGGAACAAAATACATATTCATATTCCTTTTTCAAGGGTAATAGACACTTATATATTGCTTATTTGTTACTATGTCTTATTTAAAACTTTGAGTATGCTCTGCCTCCCAGTTTGGTTTTAAGGTTTTTAAAAGCAGAGGGGGTTATCTTCTTTTTTTCCCTCACCTACAATGCTTAACGAGCATTGGGCCTTGCGATTTGAAAGTTATTTGCAGCTGTGAGATGAAGGGAAAAGCATATGTTTTATCTTTCAGAAATGGCAAGTTCCAGTCCTACATATATGGAGGTGGAAGAAGGAGATCTACCAACAAGATTAAAGTTAGTGGATGACTCAGTCCCTTTTGACAGTCCTTTGTTGATTGCTTATGCTACCCGGTAAGTTGTCGTAATGTTGTTTATATGAACTAAATGAAGCACTTTTTTTTGAGGGGGGGTCTTAGTTTCTAAAGTTTTACTCAGTTGCATGTTGGTCACCTGCCTGTTAATATGTCTATTTTTATTTCTAATAAGTACTGAGATAATGTAACCAAGTTATGTCATCTCACTGAAGTTGGAGACTGATATGTTTTGTTTTTAAATGCAGATTGTATGAGAAGTTTGGGGAAGCTGCCCTTCGGTCCTTAATCAAGTTTTACCCATCTGTTTCACCTTCGGATGTTATGCAACTTTGTCATCATCACCCTGCTCAGTTTTTGGCCTATTTAGACAGTCTGGTGAAATCAAGGCCTGAAGATCAGCGGTGAGAAGGCGAAGAATATTTGCAGATTTCCCTTTCTCCCGATAGGGCACTGTTCTCTTGTATAAGCAGTTGTAACATTTTTATTATCAACTACCACAGAATTGAGGAGGAGGATTTTGGTAGCTGTGTACATGCTTTGAGGCTTCACAATACACAGCATAAATGAGCACATACCACACTTCTCTTCTTCCCTTTCTTCCCCTCGGGGATTCTTGGATCATCAGTGTAAGATTAAACTCCTGCTTCAGGGCCCAGGCTAAGACAGATAAGCCTCCTTGTTTCTGTCAGTGAGTGGATTTATTGCCACCATTTTTATTGACGATAGCCTGGCTATTTATGGCTGGATCTCAGTTCTAGCTTTTTGCCTGTTTTTAGGCTGAGGCCTCATTTCCTACCTCCACATGGCCCCTAGTTATTGATATTGGATATTCTCTCTACCTCTCATTGATTCACATTTACCATACTGGCTTTTATTTCCCTTTTTATTTTTGACCCTTTGGTATTTTCCTTACTATCGTGGGGCTCAACTGTTCATTTAAAAGGCTATTAGATTTTCACCAGCTTTTCTAGACATTTTGTAGCAGAAAGATTTTCAAGTTATTTCATTCACTATATTGATCTCTCAGTAACATTTTCACATCCCCACATTTTACGTTTCCTTTCTTAACATGAAGATTGGTGATTTTTCTCCCCTACTTTCTCTTAGGCCATCCTTCCTGGAGTCCCTTCTACAACGGGAGTCTACAAGATTGGATTGGCTGCTTTTGGCAGTGTCCCATGATGCTCCCCCAAGCACAAGCACTATGGATGATGAAGGAAACCCCAGGTATAGAAGTTCTCTTCCTAAGTTCTGATGTTCCTTTGGAATGGAACCGGTTTATTCACACGGAGCGTTCTGGGCTTGCTCAGGAATAGCCCTGGAAGCAACTGAACCACGTCATGCTAGTAATGAGATTAAGTATACTTTCTGGTGGTTCTGAACATTTTTTGAGTTATAGACCCTATAACTCAAAACCTGATGATTTCCCTCAGAAAAATGCAGATCCATACAAAAGTTTGCTTATGATTTCAGAAAATTAAACCAACCCTCTTTAAGCTCTTTCATGGACCCACATTTAAGAGCCCTTGATAATTGAGTGTTAGAAGGGAAAAAATTGTGCATGTGTGTGTCTCTGTGTGTTTTTTTCCTAGAAATCTCTAGATATAACCTGATTTAGGATTAAAAAAAAAGAAATCATAAAAAGTACACACTGATACTTAGAATCTGTCAGAAATGATTCTTGTGTTTTCCTCCAGGATAAGCTATAAAAGCCCCCAAATGCCTATCTTACATGCTTAGACAGACATTCTGAAAGGATATACAGTGGCTCTTAAAGTATATAAGCGCTCTCTGTGAGTGATGGAATTATAGGCTTCTTTTGTTTCTGATTACCTAAAATGTCTAATTTTAAAAAATAAACAGATGTTACCCTGGTCAGGTGGCGCAGTTGGCTAGAGCGTCATTCCATACACCAAAAGGTTTTTGGGTTTGATTCCTGGTCAGGGCACATACCTAGGTTGCAGGTTCGATCACCAGTCAGGCGCATATAGGAGGCAACCTATCAGTGTTTTGATGTTTCTCCCTCTCTCCCCTGCTTCCTGTTTCTCTAAAATCAATAAATAGTCCTGTCCAGTGTGGCTCAGTTTGATGGATTGTCGTCCTGAAAACCAAAACATTGCAGGTTCAATTCCTGGTCAGGGCACATGCCTGGGTTTCAGGTTCAGTCCCCAGTTGGGGCATGTGCGAGTGGCAACCAATTTGTTTCTCTTTCATATTGATGTTTCTCTCCCTGTCTCTCTTTTCCTTTCTTCTCTAAAATCAATAAGCATGTACTCAGGTTAGAATAAAATATAATCATAATAAAATAAAATCAATAACTATATCCTTGGGCAAGGATTAAAGAAATACTAAGAAAAATAAACAGGTATTTGTTATGGGAAAAACAGTTGTTTTTAATTTTTCAAAAGCCAAGAGGAAATGTTTGAAAAAATATAATTATAATGGAAAAAATATAGTTAAACTCTGTTCTTACCTCTTAGATGACTAATAAGCATTTTATAGAATTTATTTGCTATCTGATTTATGGAGTTTTTCATTTCACAGGCCTCATTCACACTTGTTTTCCTGGGGTTATAGTCAGCTGATCCTTCATCTAATCAAACTACCTGCAGATTTTACAACCAAAGAGAAAATGACTGACATCTGCAGGTCTCATGGGTAAGAGAATTTCCTTAGAAGCTGAAGTTAAGATTAGAATCATTTCAGTTAATATACTTTATCATTTGCAAACTCTCTTTGTTATGGGAAGGTATCTTTTTGTGTTAAGTGATAGTAAAGTAAACAAATTTTTCCTTTTAAATTGGTCCATATTTTTTTCTTTGTGTGGAAGAGACTGGCCCTAGCTAATTTCTCTCTCTCCCCTTCTACTTAGTTGCTAACCCCAGGAATGCAGGTGGTATTTAATTAAGCACTAGGCTCTTATTTGAGTCATAATCGCTATAGGGTTGTCTGAATAGGGAGGAATCAGAATGCTCAGCAGAATTGCTGGCGAAGGACTCAGGGAGGAGGAGAGACTTTTTGGAGGTAAGCCCTGAAGGCTGGATGAGATTTGTATTTAAAATGAGTCAGGAGGAGTGCAGGTGAGGTGAAAGAAACAAGAAAAAGGGTATAAAAACTGACATTGCTTTTTACCTATACTGCATATTAGTCAGTTATTTATTGCCTGGCACTGCTGTTCTTCCTTTGCCCTCATGATGGCAGGTACTCGATACATGTTCATTGATAAAGAGGGTGAGACTAGCCAGGTGGTGGGGCGATGAGATCATGGAGGACCTTGAAAGCTGGTCAGAAGAATTTAGTCATCGGTAGAGTCCTTTTAGGATTTTTGGTATGAAAATAACATAAAAATGGAGCTTTCTGGAGATCATTTTTGGTGTCATACATGAGAAAGGTTGGAGACATGAAGGCCAGGTAGGAAGCTGTTGCGATAATTCATTCTTGACTGAATTGGTGATTAGTAGGGCAGCAAAAGGACCACATCCAAGGGACATTTTGAAGGAAAATGCAGTGGGCTTATAAAACTGAATATAGCAAATGGAGGAGGGAGAAGAGTCAAGGAGAACTTTCATATTTGGGAAAGAAATATGCTAATTTACATTGAATCTTAATGTTTATAAAGTATATAAGCATATATATATATATATATCATAATGGGTGCTTGGCTCGGAATGTCAGTATTTATCACTAGCTTTTATTCTTTTTTCTTACATACTCCAGATCAGGGATGTCTAACAGAACTTTCTGTAATAATGGTAATATTCTACTGCACTGTCCAGTTTGGTAACCATTAGCCCCATGTGGCCACTGAGTACCTGAAATATGAATTGGTCAGCTGAAGAACTGACTTTTAAATTTTATTTAATTTAAATTGAAATAGCTGCATGTATCTAGTATCTACTGTAATGGGTAGCACAGTTCCAGATAAATTCACTACCTTTTATCCCTTTCTTCAACTTTGGTCTCTTTAAAGTTTCTGGCCTGGATATCTTACTCTCTGTTTGGAGCTGGAGAGAAGAAGAGAGGCCTTTGTCAACATTGTGTATTTGAATGATATGAGCCTGATGGAAGGGGACAATGGTATGTAAATACCAATTGGTTACTCTTGGTTGTAGTATTTTAGAAGTCACTTTGAGACCTTTCAGTAAAGAAATTTGGTGAACATTTCAATGATCATGTCTATAATTCTAGATAACTGTCAAATTTGTAGAGTTTTCTTTTGTAATCTGTACCACTTGGTAATTATGAAATCATAATCAGGCATAAACTACAGGCAAGATTTCTATTTAATGAGTGCCTGTTGTGTGTTAGGCACTATACTAGGTGCTTTTCTGATTACTATTTAAATGAGATAACAAACCCTTGGTAGTTACTATTGTTTTTATTCTACAGAAGTTATAACTAAGGCCCAGAGAAAGGACAATCAGGTTCCCCCAAATCCTACAACTGGTGGAACTGGTGTTCAGACCCCTGTTTGACTATCTCTAAAGCTTCTGCGCAGCTTCTTTTCTCTGCGTCATGTTTATTTTTTACATAGCCAAAAGTTAGAGATCGTAAGATGAACTTAAAGTGGAGTAGCAGTCAGGTTTCCCTGAGCTTTCCCCACTCTTTAGATACTGTAAAATAATTTAGTTTTTATCAATCCAACACAGATAAGATGGCCATAAGAAGGCCAAGACTTGGACAACAGTGAAACCTGAAGTCCGAGAGCCCATCCTGCAGTCAGAGACATGGCGCTGGTCTGCTTTGTTTGTCTCAGGGCCGAGATGCCAACAGCGAGACGTTAGGCTCCTTCATCTAGCAGTGTGACCTGCGATCTTTTCCAGTCCTGCTGGCGTGGGAGGGGAGCGTAAGAACAGGACAAAGAAGCCACTTGACTGGCAAGGATTAGCTTCAGATGTCACAGCTAGAGCAAAAAAAAATGTGGAGATCATCTTTGTTTCAGAAGTGAAAAAGAGGATCAGGTGGTTTTGTAGGATCAGAACTATAGACATGTGTACACTTTGGAACAATAACCGGAAGAACTAAAATATAAACAATTTATATTTTTAAAGTGCCATGGTTTTTACTATAGAAAAAAAATACTAAATTCAGGAAGTATGAAGAAAATATCCTCCCTGCCCAGGTAAAAGTACTCTTGATATTTTGTTAATATAAAGTAATAATAGCTGTTTTTACTCTTGGCGTATTAAATGGAGTCTTTTCTTGATACTTTTCTCCCCTTAGAAGTCATATTAATGACTCCAAGTTCTGTTGATTTTACTGCTAAATATATACCTTCTGTCTCTGCTTTCTTCTGCTCCACCACCACTCAGGTCCTGGCTGCTCGTTTAGACTACTGCAGTAACCTCATCATTGGTCACCTGGCTTCCATTCTTGCCCATTCTTTAATCCATCTTACAGCCGCCAGAATGGCTCTTTTAAACAAGAATTAGATTATGTGTCACTGTCTTTGAAATCTCTTACACTGAACTCAGAATCAAATTCACATTCGTAAGATAGTCTCTTAAGGCCAACCCTGTCATCTCATTCTCGCCACTCTCTGTGGCCTTTGTGCACTCTAGGCCTTTTTTGGTGTTTCTTGAATTCAGGCTTATTCCTGTGTCAGTATATCCTCCAAGTTTCCTTAGTCAGAAATGCAGGTTCCTTCACCTCCATTCCTGACGCTTCCCACCCCAGCTCTGCAGACATGTGGGCCACATGCACATATCCTCTGTCTGAGCTTGTCTCATCTTTCAGCTTTCTGCCTAAATGCTGCTTCCTCATAGAGCCCTTCTCAGATTCCCCAGAAAAACCTACCATTCTCTCTAATGGTTCCTTGATCTTATATAGCACTAAAAACAATATAAGTATAGTATGTTTATGCATTTATCTAAGTTCTATCTCCTTTACTGTAAGTTTCACAAGAGTTCCTTATTGCATATACAGTGTCCAGCATAGAATGAATGTGCCCTGGGTAAATATTACCGAGTCAATGAAATAGTGAAGTTAATTTTATGGTGTCTCCTTATCACGAACTGTTTATTCAGCAGACGTACAGAAAACCAACTTTGTGATAGGTGATGAGAATACATTCTCTAATATTTGTATGTTTTGCTATGAAATGTTTTTCACCCACTGTTTGGACTGTCTCCTGTATGCAGACACAGTGCCAAGAGCAATCAGAGCCAACAGTGCTGTGTTTCTGTGTGTAGGCTGGGTCCCAGAGACTGCGGAGGAGTGGAAGCTTCTCCTTCACCTTGTACAGAACAAGAGCACAGAGCCAGTGCCCCAGAAGTCACCAAATGGGAACTTCAGTGATGGGCCGTCCCCTATCAACGTGGAGAATGTGGCACTGCTGTTAGCTAAGGCCATGGGTCCAGATCGGGCCTGGTCACTGCTACAGGAATGTGGTTTGACCCTTGAGCTGTCAGAGAGGTTTACCAGAACCTGCGATATCCTAAGGATTGCTGAGAAAAGGCAGAGGTAATACCTGTTTGTCATGGTTTTGTCATTCCCTGTCCCTAGGCGCTTGGGAAATGTAGAACCCCAAGGTTTTCAGAGGTGGATGGGACTAGAGAGATCATTTAGTCCCAGCCCCTCACAGATGAGGGGACTAAGCCTCACCTGTTGATTAAGGGAAGAGGCGAAAGTACTGTTTTGTTCACAATCACGACCAGGACACTGTTTGGATTCATGCGAGTGAATACCCAAATCAGTTCTTTAAGAATGTTACTGCTACCACATACCTAATTGTCTTAGGCGTGTTTTTTGTTTTTGTTTTTTTCAGTTGTGATAAAGTACAGATAACATTAAATTAACCATCTTAACCATTTTTAAGCGTTTGGTTCAGAAGTGTTACGTATATCCATATTGTTGTGCCAGCCCAGTTCCAGAGTTTTTTCATCTTGCAAAACTCTCTACTCATTAAAGAACAACTCCTCATTTCTCCCTCCACCCAGCCCCGGGCGACCAGCATTCTGTTTTCTGTCTTTATGATTTTGACTGTTCTCAGTACCTCATTTAGGTGGAGTCGTAAAGTATTTGCTTTTTGTGACTGGTTTATTTCACTTAGTATAATGGCTTCAGGGTTTATCCATATAAACCTTGTGTCAAAATTCCCTTTCTTTTTAAGCTGAATACTATCCCACTGCATGCATATACTACATTTTGTTTATCCGTGCACTGGGCAGTGGACACTTGGGGTGCTTCCACCTTTTGTCTGTTGTGAGTAATGCCATTATGAACATGGCTGTACAAATGTCCCTTTGAGACCCTGCTTTCAATTCTTTTGGGTATATATACCCAGAAGTGGAATTGCTGGATCATATGGTAATTTTATTTTTAATTTTTTAAGGAACTGCTATACTGGGTTCCATAGAGACTGTACCATTTTACTTTCTCACCAACAGTGCACAAGGGTTCTAATTTCTCCACTTACTCACCTACACTAGTTATTTTATGTTTGGTGTTTTTTGTTTTTGTTTTCTTATTTTTTAAAAATTTTATTTATTTATTTTTAGAGGGGGAAGGGAGGGAGAAAGAGAGGGATAGAAATATCGATGTGCAAGAGGTATATCGATCGATTGATAGCCTCACATACCCCTCTTTGGGGACCTGGCCTGCATCCCAGCCATGTACCCGGACCAGGAATTGAACCGGCGACCTTACAGTTTGCAGGCTGGTGCTCAATCCACTGAGCCACACCAGCCAGGGCTTGGTGTTTTTTTGTAATAGTTATCCTGATGGGTGTTAGGTGGTATCTCATTGTGGTTCTTATTTGCATTTCTCTAATGATTGGTGATGTTGAGCACCTTTTTAATATGCTTCTTGGCCATTTGTATATCATCTTGGAGAAATATCTATTCAAATCTTTTTGCCTATTTTCAATCATACTGTTTTTGTTGTTGTAGTATGTGTTCTTTATATACTCTCTATATTAATCCTTTATCAGACATACGATTTGCAAATATTTTCTCCTGTTCTGTAGGACAGCATGCCTTTTCACTGTTGGGAGTTCTTTAATATATATGATTTTTATTTTTTTATTTTTAAATTATTATTATCTTACAGATTTATTTATTTATTTTTAGAATGGGGGAAGGAGAAAGGGAGAGAAACATGGATGTGCAAGAGATACACCTATCAGTTGTCTCTTGCACGCTGCAGCTGGGGACCTGGCCTGCAACCCAGGCATGTGGCCTAACTGGGAATCGAACTGGCAACCTTCAGTTTGCAGGCCAGCACTCAGTCCACTGAGTCACACCAGCCAGGGCTATTATCATTTTTTTAATCCCCACCCAAGGATATATTTTTAAGTTGATTTTTAGAGAGAATTTGAGAGAGAAACATCGATCAGCTGCCTCCCACACGTGTCTCAACTGGGGATCGAACCCACGACCTTTTGGTGTACAGCATTATCCTCCAACTAACTGAGCCACCCAGCTGTGGTTGATTGTGTCTTTTGCATAGAGTTGTAACAACACAAACACAGGTCTGGTTGCCCACTGCTTCAAAAGTCAACACTTGAGATGCAGGTACTGATGTAAAAGTGGATATATTCAGGTGCCAGCAACCTGGAAGATTGCCATCTCATTTCGTAACCCGTCGTAACATCTCAGTGTAGGCTGGGGTTTCTATAAGGAAGAGGAGGGACAAGGAGAACAAAGAGATCAGGGGAGAGGCTGTGGACAGTGCAGGCCGTGTCCTTGCTCTTCCCCATATCGATCTTTAATGTCAGCATCCTGGAGCCGGTTGGTGCCAGCCAAATGCCTGCAGCTGGGCAATCTGCATCACCCAAAGTCGTGGGCACGGCTGTTTGTTGTACAAGCAGGGGCTGGAACTGCTGGTACTTGCAATATGCTTGCAAAGAAACTGTCAGTATGTGAGTTCTTTTTATCAGTGTATTAGTACATCTTATTTATTCTAATTCCATTTCATGGTACATCAGAGTAGTATAAAGTTTTTGTTCCCTGTTACGGAGTCAGTCAGCTTTTTGAATCCTCTAATTATTTGTGGTTTTAAAAGTTTTTTTTGTAAAGAATGAACAATTGGAACTGAACTTACTTGTTTCTTTTTTTTTTTTTTGGATTTCAGAGCCTTAATACAAAGCATGCTTGAAAAATGTGATCGGTTTCTCTGGTCTCAGCAGGCCTAGTGGAAGATTCAACAGGATGTCATGACATTTTGAGAGAAACAGAATCATTCTCCTGAATCTTCTGAATGCATTTGTTACTGAAGGAAAGGCATCATCTGAAAACCCTGCTACCTTATAGGGAATACTTTTGTCCAGTGTCTGTAACCTCCGCAATTATGGCTTATCTGTGGCCTCAGTGTTTCTCAACCCAAGGTGACCTTTGAAAGCAGTCAGTCCTTGTTTGCTGACATGAAGTGTTCTGGAATCAAGAGTGTGAGTGTTTATAGCTCTGCAGTCCGTACTCTGACCAACAGTGTTAACTTCTTTTCTTTGGGTTGGAGAAACAGAAGTTTCTCATTCTGGTCACTTGGTGACAGATAATGTAACTAACAGGAGTTGAATTCTTTTTATATCTTGTCTGAGACAATTGAGAAATTACTGAAATATCACCTAGTGTAATGAAATTAACACATAAAAGATGTAAAACACAGAAGACTCAAATTAGATATTTAAATGAAATGGCCCCATGTTTAAATTGAGCTAATTTAAAATATATTTTTTTCCAGTGTTTGACATTTTCTAATCTGTACCTATATACAACTAATTCATTACCAGAAGTTTTATCTCTAATCTTTCCTAAACAGAGGGTAGTTCAAAGAAATCATGCACTTTCAGAAATTATTTTTAAAAGTTACAATAAAGGAAGTCTAATTATTGAAGCACGTGCTTGTATTATTATTTTTTAAGATTTTATTTATTTTTAGAATGAGAGGAAGGGAAGGAGGAATAGAGGGAGAGAAACATTGATGTGAGAGGGAAGCATCGATCGATTGCCTCCCAAATGTGCCCTAATTGGGCACCAAACCTACAACCCAGGCATGTGCCCTGACAGGGAATTGAACTGGTGACCTTTTGATCTGCAGGACTACACCCAACCAACTGAGCCTCAGCGGTCAGAGCAGTGCTGGCATTATTTAAGCCAAGAACTAAATTGCCATTTGTCAGGTTCCCGTACACTTACATAGCATATAAAATCTGATCGAAGTTTTTATTTGAATAGAATATAGACATGAAGTTTATTGTGAGCAGTTTGCAGGGAGGTGTGGGGTAAGCAAAATGTTGGCTACTTCTGGTAAATGTTGGCTAAAATGGTGGTACATACTGACCATTGCTTGAAAGGCTACATTGAATGATTTTTTTTTCCTATTTATAACATAGCCAGAGATTTGTAGATAGAAATTGCTGTCATACTTTCACATGACGTTTGGGTATGTTACATAACCTGATAGGTTAAAGAGATTGTCAGAGAGCGGAGGGTTCACAAAGCTTGTTAGAATTTTGGGAAACCTAACCATTCTGGTCAGCAGTGTGTGGCGGTGGCGGCGGCGGGGTGTGTGTGTGTGTATGTTATTTCCCCATCCTAGCAGTTCTCCACCAGCTTGGGTGTCCTACAGTTCAAACCAGTGATCACACTGTCTACTTGGTTAAGGGACGTTAAACAGAAACCTTCGCGGCCAAAAGCTTTTTTGAAGAAAAGGGTTTATTGAGCCACATGCTAGTCAGGAAAAGGACCAGGTCCTGGGACATAAAATCTAAGCCACCAGTTGCAGGGTGGGATGGAGAAGAATATTTATCCATAGGCTTTTTATACAGTGGTTTGGGGGAGGAAGAGGCAAGTTGTTTTGAAAGACTTTACATTGGCTACAGAGAATGGGGGTGGGAAAAGGTGAAATGTGGGCAACTCTAGGATAGGTGCATAGTCCTTAAGGAAGGACTGTATACGTCTTCTGTGGTAGTGGTGTGGTGGTGTCTGGTGATCCACTAGCTAGGAAGTTGATTCAAAGTTTCATTATACATTCAGGAATGTGTGTGGTCTTTTGTTAGTCTCTGCTTACAGCTCTTAACTGAATAACTCCAGTTGTCTTTTTCTGCCATTTTTGGGTCACCTGTAATTAGACATCTCAGAATTTCTCTTGTCAGGGCTTAGTTCTGTAAGCTGCCCTCCACTTCAACACCAGTCTCAAGTCCAGGTTGTTAACTGTGTTAATTGGCTATAAAACAGAGATTCATACCCTCAGTTCCCTCCTTGGGTTTAATTAATTTGCTCAAGTGGCTCACAGAGCTCATAGAAACCTTTTGCGTACTAGATTAGCAGTTTACTATGAACAGATGCAAGTGAGGGACATCTAGATGAAGTGATGTGTAGGACAAGGTGTGGGGAAAGGGCGAGGAGCTTCCATGCCCTCACTGAGCTCCACGCTCCCTGAATCTCCACGCGTTCACCAAACCAGAAGCGTTGGAATCGAGTCCTTTTGCATTTTTATGAGGGCTTAATTACACAGGCGTGATTGATAAAATCATTGGCCATTGGAGATTAAACTCAGCCTCCAGCTCCTCTCCCCTCTCTGAAGGTAGGGTGCGGGGTAGGGTGAGACTGAAAGTTGCAACCCTCTAATCAGGTGGCTGGCAACCAGCCCCCAAGCTAGGTGCAGTCCAAAGTCACCTCATTAACACACAAAAGCAACCTTTTTGTCACTTATCATCTAGGAAATTTTGAGGGTTTTAGGAGCTCAGCTTCAGAAACTGGAACCAAGACCAAATATATATTTTCTACTTATAAATCACAACATCACACCTTCCCACTAGCACCAGCCAGATTTAGGCAGCATGGACTGTGTGGAATGTGAGTCTACTAAGGTAAAAAACGACGGCCTGCCCTTCACTGTCAGCTGCAGTCACTACACAGTGACCGTCCCCAACACTGCCCTGAGGGAATCTCAGAGGAAGCAGACAGCCTGACCTGGCACAACCGGGCAGTCATTTCCCAGCAGATGTTTCTAGGGCATATTACAGCAATCCTCATTTACCAGAAGGGTGCAAAGGGGAATTTCTAGCATTTAAAAAAACCATGTCATCAGAATTCATTTTCCAGGGCAAATAAAAAATTCCCCTCAGTTGAATATTTAAATTTGAAGTCTCCTTGGATTTTAGGCCGTGTTTTCAAATACAGCTTGTATCTACGACTTGCCTAAAAATGCAAGACAGACTGTGATTCATGGTTGCCCTACTTTTCCTTTCATTTATACATCTGACCACTGTTTGACAGGCTGCAGGGCAGCATAGTCCGGGAGGGCTTGGGTCCTGAGGCAGATTGTTGGGCTTCGAAGGGCTGCTCTGTCTTTTCCTAACCAAGCTTTGGGAAGTTATTGTTTCTCTTAAGTTTCAGTTTCTTTATCTATAAAATGGGGATAATATTAGCACCCACTAAGGGTACTCTGAGGAATAAATGAGACAGTGAATATGAAACACAATGCTCAGTAACTGGCACATAGAAAGAGTGAGGTCAGAGCTACCTCATAGCGACTCTTAAATGAGATTAAACTCTAGTGCTTAGTGCCTCTGTCATGCTGGATGGGTGGTACATGCTGGCCGTTGCTTGAAAGGCTAGAACATCTTGGTTTCACCCAGTAGTGATCAGACCCATGTAAATGGTTTTACATGATTCAGAGAAAGTGGGAAGACAAAAATGGAAGTTAATAACTTTCTTGCATATGTGAAATTTGTCACTGCCCCGGTCAGGGCTCAAAACTTGTAGTCGTCCTTGCCTCTCCCCTCTACTCAACCCTCACTGCTGAAAAGAGGAAACCACAAGCCCATTTCACAGGTTAGGCCAACATCAGGCCACACTAAGGGTCAACAGAGCTGCAGAGTGGTAGCTGAGGGCGGCACTAATGCCTTCATTTTGATTGTATCTTTTCATTAAGCTGAGAGTCTGAGCAAAAGAGGGGAATTGTTCAAGAGAAGACCGCAGGCTCAAAATGGCATCACTTGTTCTGAAAGCACGTGATACAAAACCTAGATTTAAAAACTGACCAAATTGTACCTTCAACTTTTCCTAGAAACGTAATGTTAATCAGCTAGCCTGGAATTTTCTGGTCAACACCGTCTGCCTCATCAAAACCCTTCCTGATCTCTTGCCCTAAAAAGGATGTCCTTTCCCACTCACAACTTGTTTCAATTTTGCCTTTTTTTGTTTTTTTTAATCCTCACCTGAGGATATGTTTACTGATTTTAGAGAGAGAGGAAGGGAGAGAGAGAGAAAGAAAGAAACATTGATGAGAGAGAGAAATATAGATCAGTATGCTCTCCAACCGGGGATGGAACCTGCAACCTCCTTGCTGTACAGGATGACACTCCAATCAAAAGAGGTACCTGGCCAGGGCATGATTTTGTTTTTTAACACTGCCGATTACTCTGTAAATCCTCCCAACCCACCACCTATGTGGTGGTGGTTTCCATTGGTCAATTTTTTTCCGTTCCCTGTTGCCACCCCCCACGTTCCCATTACTTCTTACCTAGACAGCTGCAGCTGTCTTAAGACCTTCCTTCACTTCTAAACACTACCTTCCCACTACCACCTCGCAACCCCAGCACATGAAAATGTAAGCAACCGTAGGTATCATGCACTCAGCTGCTTCACAAACCTGCTGCACATCAGAATCACCATAGGAACTTCTGGAAAACACGGATGTCAGGGATCCTGCCGAGGCCTGGTACCTGCACATCTAAGAACTAATTTAACCTGCCTCGACCTGCCTCCCAGCCCCACGTCGTTCCTATGTGTAGGGAGGGAGAGTTGTCCTCATCTATAGATAAACCAAGGCCCCCGAGGAAGAGTGCAGGCCTTGGTCTCATGCGAAGTTAATTGGAGATTCACTGTGAGAATCCTTGTCCTCTTGAGGCACAGCCTTGGTCATGCCTCTTCCCAGTTGGAAACTTCGGTGGCTCCCTCTGCTTTCAGAGGAAACCCCAGTCCTTGACCTTGGCATGTAAGGCCCTCTGTGACCTGTTTCCAAACGCAGTTTCTCAGTGTCAGAGCCCAAGCCTGCCTCTCATCTGGGGCTCTCTGTTCCTGGACCCGCCCTGCATGTGGCCCTCTGGTTGTGGCCCTTCTCAACCCTGACATGCCCTTTGCCCTGTGGCCACCGGCTGAAATTCTACCAAGGACTTTTTAAAATTAGACAATACAGATAACATAAAATTTACCTTCTTAACCCTTTTGTGGCAGAACAAGGGGCTGAAATCTCTGCTCCAGTTAGGAACAGTAACTTTACAGAGTGAGGTCAGGGCCACAACCAGCCCTTCCCACCCTTTCATTCGAAGAAATCTGGACACCAGTAAACTTGCTGAAGAACAACACATGCTTACGACACCGAACTGCTGTGCCGAGATGACGTGCCCGGAGTTTCTGGTCCACCCTGGTCTGTGGGTCAAATACAGAACAGTGAGACCTGGCAATTTCCCACTGGGTAGCTCTTCCAGAGGGCTAAGAAAACTACGAACCGGCACAGGTCTGTCCTAAGTACAGAGACTTTTCCCAGGTTGTGCCTTCCATCTTGGCCAGGTAATACATCATTCCAGATGCGTGACTCTGAATAAATTTGAATATCCAGTTACTATATCACCCTTGTGATCTAGGCCCATTTGTATCTGTGATTAGCAGGCAAAGCCTGGCTTTAGGGGCATACTCTCAGTGTTCTTAATTCCCTGACTGGGGAGCTTCCCCTAGCAAACCGCCCTTTCCACGGCCGGAGGCCTGTGTGTCATGGAAGGCCCCCGCTGTAGCTGAGCCCTGTGCTTGGTTTAATGTCCTGCTTTCACCATTTTGGAAACTTTAATAAGATCCAAACAAAGGTCCCCACGTCTTTATTTTGCCCAGGTGCTCACACATTCTGTAAGTGCTCCTTGCTGCCACAGTGGATCTGAGGTGGAGTCCAAGATGTTGCGTTTCTGACAGGATCCCAGGCGGCGCTGAGCTTCTGGGTGCTGGATCACCCTCGGAGTGGGAAGGTTTGGTCTGCAGTTTCGGGGAGCGGAAACTTAGAAGGAATCTGAGAGTCAGTGTGGTGCCCAGGCCCTTGGTGGGGAAATTACTCACCACAAGCTATTTTGTGAGACATAAATTTTTGTATTTGTTAAGCTTATGTATTTTTTATACCAATTTAAAGGCAGTGATGTAGAGCAGTTACACCCTTCCTGTTCTCCATCAGGCTTTAATACTTTTGGAGAAATGGCTTTCTTTCTGTGGGGTCGCACCAGGAACTGGGCCCAGGCTGGCTCAAATGCCAGCTCTTGCTCTCTGGCCTCCTCCCACCATGCTAGAGGGTGCTAATTGGAATGACCTTTCTGATCTGGGGACTGGAGGTTGAGTTTGGACATAGAGGAGAAGACACTCAGAATTACTAACTAGTAACGAGCTAGGCTAAGGAATAACAAATAAAGGAAGGGTTATATCACAAGGCTGAGATTGAGATCTTGTTGGAAAGTGTGCGTGCACTAGGTGGCAGAAGAAGTTCGCTGAGAGGCATTAATCAAAGTTGACAAGTGAGGAACTAGAGGATCCAGGAGTGAGCTAGTCTGATTAGGGGAAGGGTTGGTGCAGGATGTCTGCCATGTATGACTCTGAGATGGTGTCCCCTCCTCCCAAACACAGTAGAAGGGCATTCATGTGGTCGTCCATCCATCGACCCTTGGTATCAAAGAGGCGGTCTTTACACCAAGGAACAACACACAGTTGTCAACATTCAAACTTTTAAGCATTTATTACACACTCATTAGGTGCCCTCCATCAGCATCTGGGGATGTAGAACTCAATGACT